>JAUZST010000355.1:0-47249 GCA_034779995.1 Parotocinclus haroldoi
CGTCCGTACCGAGCTTCCAGCACCTCATATCCTACATACTGAGTATAAACACCAGCTATTTACTGTCAATCCTCATATTTTATCATTTACAACATTCCTTTATAGTTAGAATTACATTTTTAAGATATATTTTGTGATTTTTTTTTTTTATGTAAAAGTTCCACAACAACCTGCAAAACATTAATTTTTTTTGAAAACGTCCGCAGAAGGTGAACCGCAAAGTGGCGAGCTAACGTTGTATACATATTCAATAAACATGAAGAACGTGAACAGTCCTATTTTGCAAGTTCAGCATATTAAAAATGCCTTTTTTCGCTGAAGTATTATTCCCAGCCCTGACCATAATGTCACATACACTCGCGTTAATCCGACACGAGTTACCCAGAGCGGCTTGACAACCTTCATAACGAAAGCACAAATGTCCGAGATAAAAAAAAAAATTAAAAAAAAAACTTCTAAACTGCAGACACAGCTCCTTGCTTGGACTCAAGTTCTTCTTTTGCGTCTCTGGCTTTACTTTCTTTAGCCTCCATCTCCGTTTTCTGTTCTTTAATCTACCATGTTGAGCGATCGCCCCCCAGCTGTTAATAGACCGCGATGTTAGCTGACCAGCTGACAAACTTTACCCAGCAGGCCATTCTACGCAGCACTCCGTCGCACCTTCAGCACTGAGCAATATTGTAAAATCCGCTGCCTATTAAAGAACTGGATTTCTTAAGCGGAATAATTAAGAGGAGGGACCAACAGGACACGCAGAACTCACCCCAGTATCTCCAGTCTACACAGTGGATTCTCCAGTCCAGCAGAGAGCAGCTTCACTCCTGAATCCCGAAGTTTGTTGAGACTCACATTCAGATGCCTCAGGCTGGAGTTTGAACTGAGAAGTGATGACAGAGCAGCACAGCTTCTCTCCGTCAGATTGCACTGATAGAGCCTGAGTGAGAAATGACACACACACACACACACACACACACACACACACACACACACACACACACACACACACACACACACAGAGAGAGAGAGAGGGGAGAAGTGAGAGAAGTGTGAGGTTTGAGACGGCTCAAATCAGATCACTCACCTTCCTCATTCAGGAAGAGTTTGTTGAAGCGCAAACCACTGGGCTCTTTGCCAATGAAATGGTGGACATACTCTGTGCCATGATCATGCACGGCAATGGCATACTTCAGCGGCTTCACGCATGACTGCAGGCAAAACGGCACTTTGGTATCACCCACTGTATGTCTGCAGGTGGGGCAGAGAGAGAATTTTTTTTATTATTTTAAAATCTACTAGATTGTTCAACATGAAAAATCTCTTACTAAATTGATTAATAATTAAAAATGAACTTAATTTTGCTCTGAAAGCTCAAATGTACTTTTCACCATCACCATCACAGAAATCTAAATGACCTTTTCCAATTGTACTGACAACCCCAGAATTATTATCCCTGTTGGCATTAGCTGTCTGATCACACCAATGCAGGAACTGATGTATATCAACAATTGAAATGAAGTTGACAAGAAAACAGATTGGGGTCATACCGTCTCCATGAAAGAAATGTTAAAGCCGTTTCACCTTTTTTCTTGACTGCCTCCCCAATCAAGCTTTCAGATGCTGATGCTGTAGTAGCTCAAACGTAAGCGGAGATCAAACTAAATACTTGCCACTGCAGCCTTTATTTTTAGTTTTTAATACAAATGTTTCTATTTTCCGGCTGTATTCTAGCAAAGACCACTGATTATATATGGTCATTATACAATTGCTGAAACAATGCCAATCTAAAATGGTGGCCAAAAACTTTTGCACAGTACAGTACATTACGCAACGCCCAATAAATGACTGTGCTCACTACCTGAACAGGATGTGCCGATAACTGTACAGGCATTACGTCAAAATGAATGACAATTTAATGGTTATCAGGTTTCTGGGTTTTTTTTGTGTGTGTTTTTTAATGAGAGCTCAAATTACATGGGTATATTTGTGGGCGTGATTTAGTCAAGGCCATTGTGTTTACCTGTACATCTGCTGTCTGAACCTTGTATTCTATTTTTATACGTGCCAACCACACAGGGCAATCACCGTAACATGAATTAGGTTTACACAAATAAACCGATGAAACAAAAGAAATCATTATTTTATTTTTTATTTTTTTAAGAACTGATTTGGTCAGTGACACTACGGGCACCTTACAGAGCTGCAGGTTGTGAAACTCAACAATCTTCAAAACAAACAATTAAAAGGAGTGCCATGAGGTTTATGGTCCCCTTATCCATTTCACAAAGGGCAACAGACTCTTTTAAATTCTTAATCTAATCTACTCTAATCTATATCCACAAGAACTGTGACTGTTTAGTGCTTGGTCACTCACACTTAACAGGAACTACCTCTAATCATAGGTACCACCTTAAAAATGTGTCAGTTTGAACTGGTGTTTAAAAAGTAGACCTTAGACAAAATATACAGAAAGTATTTTCCGGAAAACAATCAATCCGTCCCAGAGTAGGACATATTTGGTTCCAAAATCATTTGACAGCAGATCCCAACCTGTGTTGCCTTGTTCTATCTACTGATTTTATGTAGTCTGTTCTTCAGTCTTTACTCATTCATTTATTCATTATACAGAGATGGCTTTGGTTGGAGCCAGCAGGATGGTTTGGGTAGTTAAGTAGCTCTGAGTCTGGTTGGGTTGATTTTCATTTAGAAAGCTGGAACAATATGGATTGAGCAGCTGAAGGCTGTCTGAATCAGATGGTTTGATTCTGGTTTGGATCTATGGATTTTTGTTGGTGCTGTTATTTTTTGCTCAGTGGTGGATTGGGTTAGCTAGTTATTATTTTTTTTTTTTTTTGCATTTTCTGGTTGTATTCTAGCAGAGTACAATTTTTATAAATTGTTATTATACAATTGCAAAAACAATGCTAACCTAAATGGTGGAAAAAAAAAAAACTTTTGCAGTACAGTATATTATACAACCCCCAATAAATGACACTGCAATTACTTAGTAGTGCTTAGTACAGGAACAGGTGGGGCAAAAAAAGTATTAAGTCAGCCACTGACTGTGCAAGTTCTCCTACTAAGACAGATGAGAGGTCTGTAATTTTCATCATAGGTACACGAACTATGAGAGATAATATGAGATCAAATTCAGGAAATCACATTTACAATTTTGTAAATTATGGTAGAAAAGTATTTGGTCATCCACAAACAAGCAAGATTTCTGGCTCTCACAGACCTGTAACAACTTTAAGAAGCTCTTCTGTCCTCCACTCGTTACCTGTATTAATGACACCTGTTTGACCTTGTTATCTGCATTAAAAAAATCCAGTCCACAGCCTTAAACAGTCAGACTCCAAACTCAACCATGACCAAAGAGCTGTCGAAGGAAACCAGGAAGAAAATTGTAGACCTGCACTAGGCTGGGAAGAGGGAACCTACAATAGGCAAGCAGGTTGGTGTGAATAAATAATCTGTGGGAGCAATTGTAAGGAAATGGAAGACATACAAGATTATTGAGGATCTCCCTCGATCTGGGGTCCACACACAAGATCTTATACCGTGCGGTCAAAATGATCATGAGAATGGTGAACAAAAATCCCAGAACTACACGGAGGGACGTGATCAAGGACCTGCAGAGAGCTGGGACCAAAGTAACAAAGGCTACAGTAACAGTAGTAACACTACACAGAGAGGGACTCAAATCCTGCAGTGCCAGGTGTGTCCCCCTGCTTAAACCAGAACATGTTCAGGAACATCTGAAGTTTTCCAGAGAGCATATGGATAATCCAGAAGAGGATTAGGAGAATATCATGTGCTCAGATGAAACCAAAATAGAAGTTTTTTTGGTAAAAGCTCAACTCGTTGTGTTTGGAGGAACCATGTTAAGGAAAGAATGAACAGGGCCATGTATCGTGAGATTTTAAGCAAAAAACCTCCTTCCATCAGTGAGAACATTGAAGATGGAACATGACTGGGTCTTCCAGCATGACAATGATTCCAAATACACAGCTCGGGCAACAAAAGCATTTCAAGGTCCTGGAGTGGCCTAGCCAGACCTCAATCCCATACAAAAATTTGTGGAGGGAGGTGAGTCTGTGTGACAGCCTCAAAAAAAAACAAGAAATATTGATGAAAATTAGACTGCTCTCATCTTTCAAAGTAGGAGAACTTGCACAGTTAGTGGCTGACTACATATGTCAGTGATACACACATGGTTACTTCAGCACATAAGGTTATATCACAACAGGCGCACACACGTAGCCAATTTAAAGTAATCAAGTACAGAACAGTCAACGTGTTGCACTCTAGTCCAGATTGGCATGCTTCTGTTCACTCATGATCATTTGCATAATAGTTTGCATCTAATTTGCATAATTGAACAACTTAGTTTACATTTATTTGCTTTTCTGATGCTCTTGTTAAAAGAAATAACAAAATGCTGCTTTTTAATTTTATTTTATTTTTTTATTTTTTTATCGCTCCATATTCATTTCTCAAATATCCGCTAATTGCAGTGTATTTATAAATGTAGTGCATTAAACTGTTTGTTTTCTCATAGATTCAACAAAAGTACTTCCATAATTCTGTACGAGCATGAAGTCAATTTCCCAGCACAGTAAATGCATTACACTGCAGGTGTTATTTTGTATGCAAGTCTAAATATGATTGTGTTTTCGCTCTCACCTTTGACCATCCACCGTGCACAGGGACACAGCCCACAGGTCTGGACTGAACTTAGCCAGCTGAGGAATGTAGTCTGCAACCTAAGAGAGAACCACCATGAGATGCACCATTTCACTACCACAGCCCCAACCAGCATCAAGGAAGAGAAGGGAAAATAAAAGAGGTGTATATAAACCCAGTACTCTTACCAGTCCTCCAGACAGATTCTTAGCTTTCTCATAAAGTTTGTCGATGTGGGAGGTAAAAGGCATGAAATCGGGGATGACAAACTTCTTGCGGAAGGCTTGGGTCAGCAGCACTATGTTACTCTGGACACACCTGAAAAATTAAAAAAAAAGATCGTAATGATGGTACTTTTCCACACTGAATTTTAGTTGGCTCATTTTTAATTTCAGTAAACTGAGCAATGAGAGTTGATACATTTTGTAATTCATATTTAAATATTTCAGGTTTTAAAATCTGAAAGGCTTGTTGAATTCATTTTTTTTTCTGATCTAGAGATCTTACATAAAATGCTGGGTTGTCAGATTTTACAAATTGTGGATTGAAACAGCACTCATATTGCTGCAATTTTGTTCTAGGCAGATATGTAAACGATTACTGGCGTGGGTTGATTAGACAATGGGTCTTGCTACAAAACAGGGTAAAATGCTTCCCCCACTGCCCTATAAAAAGGCTCTCAGAGGCTATTTTTGAAGCAGGTTTACCTCTTGGCGAGATATTAGAGTTAGAAATATCTCTACCACCCACTTAAAGACATTTTGCCCATCCTACAGACTTTGAGAGAAGGCCACATCACTTGACTGAGACCAGCTGGATGGTACTTTTTCCATACACTGCCCGCCCTCTAGGCCGTACTGACCTAGCTATTGGGAGCAGCGGTTCTATGAGGCGGCACACAGCCCAGACAAACCACCAGTAGAGAGGATTGTTCGATCCGCCAACAAGTGCAAGCATCTCCCCCAGTTTCACTGTTCACCATGCAGACGCATTGCACCTTCACTACACACCCTTTCTCTTCTGGACTGCATCATCCGTAGAGAAAAGAAACTCAAGTTTAGTTTGAAAACCACAATGGTCAGGTTCAAGTTTGAAAGCCTTGTGGTAAGCACGTTAATCCTGTTTTTGATATGGAATGACACACTGCCATAACTGCTTAAGGACCTACAGGCACAGCTGCAGTAGCTGGCTGAACATGTCACCGAAGAACTGGGCATTAGGCCTCACCCCAAAATGGGAAGACGGGATACATAAATATGCAATTTTTGGTCATTTATGACCTTGAAATCTGCCATCCAATAATTTTAGCATATCGTAGAAATTTGATTCTATCAGCTGCACAAGCTCTGAGTGATAAGCAAAAATGCTTTATCATGCAGGAGCAGAGCTTGTGTAGGACTCTGAGCAGACGGGTAGGCTAAAAATAGCAGGGCAGGCGCTGGTTCTCAGAGAAACGTGAACGTGAGTGCAGGCGCTGCTTGCTGATTATACATCACTGCTACCCAGAGAAGGAAGTGAAGCTGCAGGAAGTACAGGGAGCAGATGGACATTTTCTTCATCTTCATGTTTTCCATCCATCGCCTGTAGCTATTCCTCTCAAATCTCATTTCGGTTCATGTCACCTCAGCAATCCCCCATACAGCGGTAGAAACTGACAGGTGATGCAGTGATGACTGAATTCATTACAGGCGGAATTAAAAGCGGTGTTCATCTACTCCCTCAGTGGTTGGACCGTGGCATCTGTCTATAATGCTTGACTAATTTGATAAGGTTTCATGCTGGTGTACAGTGTCACATTGGTTAAACACACAGCACAGTCTTTAAAAGCAAAGTGTTGCCGTATCTGTCCACAGAACATTGCAGGAACATCCAGACAGTCATTTGTAAACATGCCCCCAGACATGAAAACACTATTTGTAAATGTACCGGCTGAGTCAAATGTCACAGGACACGTGTCGTGGATTTTTCCAAAACCATAGTTGAGGTTTCTTCGTCACTAGCGCTCTTCAGACGACCACCAAGTCCACAGTCCCAGTTTCTGAGAATTTGGCTATGAGGGATGCAACAGTGCTGTGCGAAATTGGGGCTCTTTCTGGGTGTCGGTTGTTGAAGTCTGCTGCTATGATACGGCAGCTGCGTTCCCTGGATTTCAGAAACGTCACTTCCATTTTCAGTGACCTACGACCAATAACAAAAGCTTGCACCTTTGTGCGGAGAACATTTGAACCACAAGAGATCTTGCAAATCTTGAGGCAATCCATTTCTGAGACAATTCTGGTCTTATTTGATATGCTATATGACCACCATCTAATTGGAAATACTTGATACCATATGGCGGCTTTCAACATGACGGCCACGCTCCAAACATTGCTGGGGTATTTAGATCATTTTCCCTTCTGTTTCTCAAAAAGAAGCATGTCCTGTGGCTTTTGACTCACCATGAATAATTAGCTAAATAGTGTTTTTAAGTGGCTGCAAACAACTGAACTAAATATTGGGCCACAGTATCCCACAACTGGGGTTCAAATCCAAACCACAGTGGGGTCCCTCAGCAAGTCCCTTAACCCACAATTGCTTGGATTGTAGGACTAATATTAATTGTATGTCACTCTGGATAAGGGTGTCTGCTAAATGACATAAATGTAAATGTCAATTTCCTACAGATCTAAAGCAGTGGTGGCCTATATAAGTATATGTAGGGGTAATACTGAGAACAAAGTAACATCTGAAACATCTGACACTGCATAATGAACACACTAAACATAATCCCCGTCATACTGCAGGTCATAGATGACTTACTTCTTAAACAGATGGCGGTCCAGCATTCCATCTGATGTGGACTTAAGGGTCACTTTCAACATGTCCATACAGTCCTTTAGTCGAGGGTCTCCTGTTCGCAATCCAGTGGCCTTCAACTCCTGTCTCAGACATCAGAAAATAGGAACTTTATGTACTGCACAACACTGATATTTACTGACTATAAACATCTTATAGTGGGTCGGCCTTTGCTACACCTCGAAGATAACTTGGCTGACAAAGCCAAATGATGCCAAGTTTCCTCTCAAGTCACTACTTAATGTTACCGAAATCTATGGGGCTGTGGTGGCCTATTGGGTCAGACACTGGACTACGGACCACAAGGTCCAGGGTTCAAATCCCACCTCTACCAAGCTGCCACAGTTGGGTCCCTGAGCAAGGTCTCTAACCCAACATTGTAAGACTGTTGTAAGTCGCTCTGGATAAGGGCGTCTGCTAAATGCTGTAAATGTATACGTAGCACATTGCTGAACATGCCCCAAGAGTCCACATCACTTTGGCGATGCGATAAAATCGGACCAAATTGGTCATATGTCTTGCCCATTTGTTAATAGACTTGCATTACCAGATGCAAGGTCATGCAAATACGTAGACAGAAGTGATTTCAATTAGCAGTTTTGATTATTTAGTAGCACTCTGTCATACGCTTCCTGCAGCAGCCGTCAAAGCATTTTGATTTTGTGATAATATAAAAGTCAGTGTACTGCTTTACACAGTTTTACTTTAAGATACTGTTTTACCTTTACCTTTTTAAATTCACTTTGAACCCTTGATATCATGTATGCTTCCGTGGACAAGCATAGATCAGGTATTAATTGGGTGGTGAATCATTTTCGGTACTACACTGACATGGTGCTGGTGGGTTAGTGTGTGTTCCACAGAGCCGGTAAAAGTGGCATAACAATGCAGATATGTTTACTCGCTGTGCGCTCTATTGGACACATCGACCTCATCGCTCCGCTCCTTAAAGTCAGAGTCTGTAGCTCTAATCCTTCATCAGTGCTCACAGGAACCTGCTTACAGGATGCAGGTGGATGAACATTTTTGGCAGGTGGACCGTTTTCAGTCCAGCAGGGTCACTCGGGTGATTTAAAAACTCCAGCAGCACTGCTGTTTCTGATCCATTCATACCTGCACAACACACCACCGAACCCCAGTGTCACTGCAGTGCTGAGAACGACCCACCTCCCATAGTACCTGATCTGTGGTGGTCTTGACAAAACAGAGCAAAATGGGACTAACAAAAGTACGTAGAGGCACAACAGCCTGTAAAAGTGGGACTACAAATGTGCCATTACATGTTAAGTGGAACAATTTAGTTCCTTCATAAAAAGTAAGCCATGATATACAATCATCAAAAAATGATTTGACTGACTCCCTATAGGTTTAAATATTGACCATAATCTAAACACACAAACTCTGAGTCGTGTTTCTTTCAGCCCAAGTACCCGTGCTTAATTATCACTTACCGTAATGAACTTGTGAGCCGAGATCCTTTCCTGTCCCTCTGCAATGGTGTAGAAGAGCAGGTCCTCCAGGCTTGGCATGATACCTGCTTTCCTTCTCCTGTGACACACAATATCCATATACAGTTTGTGATAGAGTCATTTGATGGATAATTAGGCAAATGTTTTGATAAGCACTATACTGCCAAAAGTATTCGTTCATCCGTCTTCACATACGTATGACCTTGAGTGCCATCCCAATCTTAATCCATAGTTCTTAATATGATGGCCAGCCACCCTTTGCAATGACGGCTTTCCACAAGGTTTATGTGTTTATTTGAATTTTTGACCATTCTTTCAGAAGCGCATTTGTGAGGTCAGACACTGATGTTGGATGAGAAGGCCTGGCTTGTAGTCTCCTAAAAGTGTTTGAGGTTGAGGTCAACTCAAAACTCTAAGCTCTATAATGCCGTCATTCCAAATCACTTCCACTTTGTAATCCTACCACTGGCAGTTGACTGTGGAATATTTCACAGTAAAATAATTTCATGACTGGACTTGTTACACAAATAGGAATTCACTGAGCTCACAAATGTTTGTAGAGGCAGTCTGCATGCATAGGTGCTGGAGTTTATACACTTGTGGTCATGGAAGCATTTGGAACACCTGAATGCAATGATGCGGTAACTGAATACTTTTGGTAATATAACGTATATTTAACAACCTCAGTTGACAGGATTATCAATGAGAAATGCTCACAAAAATTAGGGGACATTTCAAAATGAATAGGAAGCGATTAAAAAAAGCATGTGATTTTATTTCTTTAAACAAGGTCATCAGGAAAGAAAATGAAAAGTCAATTATTGTGATTGAGTATCAAGTGACATACTCATGGGGGTGAACAGGAATTCTCTGGACGAGAGTGCCACACATTGATTGTTCAGTAGGGTTTATGGTCACCCAAGACTACCAAAACACACTGACAGTGCTGGGGCATGGACAAGATCAGATGGTCCCAACAGTTCTTGTGGGATCCTCTTCATTTGTGAAATATCCCCCAACTTTTCTGAGCACTGCATACAGTGCATTGCAAGGCTATGATCATCTCTGAGAGGGGGGCACATGCAGCATAGAAGCTGCATAAGCAATCAGGTTACTTTACTAGTACGTGAACAGTAGTCCTCAGACATCACTTGCAAAATTTGTTGGATGATGGATCTGATGAATGGTTAACTACACATGCAGCTCCTTAAATGGCGGTACACCAATTTAATAGCCTGCTCTTTAATCTGCATTTCAGGCATGTCATGCCAAGTGATTGTAAGGAAAAAGGTTCTCTCGCGAACAGAAATAGAGAAGCATTATAAAGAAAGAGAAAGGAAAAATGAAAGGTTAGGCTAGGTAGAAGTGGTTCAGATAATGTGGGTTTCATTGTTTTTGTGTTCACCACAAGGCCATCGCTGGTTATATCATTGTGCCTTTTAGAGCTACTAGCTGCGATACCACAGGGAGCAAAATTTTTGTCCTGTTTGCTTTTGTGTTGACAATCCCAATATAGTGGTACGTCAACTCCCATTCCCCTCGAAACTTCAGGTTCTTGATCCATTAGATTTGAAAGATTTGTCTTGGTTCTCATCGTTTGCTCTGTACTCGGCGCATTTGCTTGAACTTCCAGCACCACGACTCGTTTCTGCCAAAACTCCGATTCATGATTCCCAAGTCATGATGCCAAGTCAAATGCTTAAAACGTTCATTTACGTTAATTTAACATTATTTATTATAGTGTCAATTTGGACTGCTTTACCAAACACTTGAACTCCACAGTTCACGATTTGTTGGAACATATCCTTATCATATATCAGAGAGAACCTGTACAATATGATTCCATTGCCTCTTGCAGTATGGATTTTCTGAGGGTCTGCATCAGATTAATTCATTTTAGATTATTTCTTATGGGAAAAATTGGTTTCGCATTCGTTTTTAGACAAGCCTTCTAGAATTTACGATGAGAACAGAGGTACCACTGTACACGTTATCAAACGCACTAAATCAGAAGAGAGGTGGGTATTCTAACCACTCTGTGTGTGTGTGTGTGTGTGTGTGTGTGTGTGTGTGTGTGTGTGTGTGTGTGTGTGTGTGTGTGTGTGTGTGTGTAAAAGACAGACCTGCACACTGTTTGGTGCAAAATCCTACTGAATTGACATTTTTTTACCCATTCACAAAAAGATTTTCTAAAGACCAACAGTTAAAGAAAAAGATTAGTAGATGGGTAAAAATAATTAGGTTAGAAATTCATAAATTAAAAATGGTACTTACACCAAACGCATGCAGCCAAGCAATGTCATGTGGAAACAAAAAACAAACAGAATGGATACAAATACGTTAAACACAAGATGAAACACACTTCATACTACATATGACATATACACACACAACATTTATACATAAATTAGCATTTGTGAAAAACAACTTAAAACTGCTATATACACTATATGGACAAAAGTAATACATTCAGGTGTTTTATTCAGTCGTAAGTGACAGAGGTGTACAAACTTACACGTAAAAATAGTCTGCCTTTACAAACAATTGTGACAAACTGGGTCATTCGAAAGACCCCACATAACAAATACAGTCCAAAATCTTAAAGGAAACCTTCCTAGAAGAGTGAAAGCTGTTACAGATGCAAACAAATCCAGATTAATGCATCTGAATTTAGTAATAAAAGTTCCTCTTGTTGCAATGTGGAGGTGTCTCAGTACTATGAATGTCTAGTCAGCAAACACTAGCTCAAAGCAAAAACCTGTTATTATGTCATACATCGATTTCTGGCCTATCATGTCATTTGATTCTGTAGGCAGAGGTGAATTGAAGGACTGTGTCATGGTGGGGCAGTGTGCCATTTACCGCTGAAATCCAGACTGCAGTGTAATCGAATTCACATTGCTTGGCTGGAATTTCCGCATCTCAGTGGGAGGTGTTGATAAAGGCAAAGCAGGTCGAGTCCTCTGCACATTCAGTACAGTCAGACAGCAAACTCAGAGGCTACTAAGTAATTCGGCACCTGTTCTCAGCGCACCGAGCAACTGGAAGAGCTTGCCAGGTTTTCTCAGTTAAAACAATTACTGTTAGCTGAGACTGGAGGTTAAATCATCTCTGTGGACTTGATTTGGATGGCGAGTATTCAGTATGCTTACATAACATAGCTGTGATCCATCTGTCCCCTGGCCATCCGAAGCATTATCACCACTCTAAAGTGAACGCACTAAAAGGATGAAGGCTTATAAGATGACAGAACAAGCTAAGCTTCCCTCACAAAACATAATGGACACAATTCCCAACATTTTAATATTTGTTATTTGCGCCTTTTCCAGGAGCAAGGTACTTCAGAGAGCGAGACTAAACTAGAGGTTACACGACTAGTAATTTCCATTGCTAAAGCAAAAAATAATTTAAAAAAAATCTCTGGAGATGCACCTTAGGCTACATTTTTAAAGACAACAATAATTAAATGGGCAAAATACACTTTAGTATTTAAGTTCTTTGTGAGCAGTACAGTGCAGTGCAGTGCTACATTTGAGCCAGATCATGCTGGAACAAGATCTGATGTTACAATGATACCTCTTCGATATGGAGCACATCTCTCTAAATCCAGCTCCTCTGTTTTTATATATAAAACAAAATGAAAATATTACTAAACTAATTTTAGTTACATGGTACATGTGTGTGTAACCACCTTTCCAAAAGATAAGATGGTTTAGACAATGCAAGTCTGTTGTGAAGATTACTGGAGAATTGTACTTGCAGACTATACCAAAGTTTGATTGGAACAGTGTTTTGAGGATGAACTGCTTTCTTTACGGTCTTCTTGAGTACTTGGTACTGTTTTTCTTCTTTCAACTAGTCCACTGCATCATCCCATTGCCATCAGTGGATGCCCAAGTCAACTAGTCTATGCAATCCATACTGTAAACTATGTCCATTGTTAGCGTTCTCTGCCTTTTGCTGTATGAATGCACAGGTATGTGGCTTTTAACATCCGCATTATATTCTGTAAAAACTGGAAGTTGACCAAAACAGACACTGACTGAACATTATCTTAGTTACATATAGTTCCAATATTTTGTACAGTGGTTTTTTTTTCTAAACAACAATATAAATTAATATACAATCTAAAAACTATTAATACACCATTGTACAAAATAGCAACTCTTTGTATCATTTATAAAACCTCAACCTTTTTTGTATTTTTTTTAAACAGTGTAACCTCGGAATTCATTCAGTGTTTGAACTTTATTGCCCCAAAACAAAAAATATTGCAACTTTGACCACGGGCACTCTAGATAAAATATTCAAATGGTGCAAACTTCCAACCACAATGCAAGCCTAAGCAAGGAGAAGAAAAATGTATATAAATAGTGTTTTATTATAATACAGTATTGCTTTCATGATATCAATCTGTAAGTGCGATTTCAGACACCCCCCCCCATACACACCAGTTTCGACACTGCTGTCCCAGTGATGAGATGTGTTGAAACTGCATTCGCCTCAGTGGCTAAACACCAAGGCATGTAGATGATTGAGAGTTAATTTGCTTAAGCTCACATTCATTGACATGCTGTTGTGCATTATTGTGGTTTGGGTGCCAATCCGTCCACCCTGACCCTAATGATTCTATTTCACTGTGGTTTTAGACTGTATATTTAGGCTGAATGTAGCTTTTGGTATGTTCTTAAGTATGTACAATGGTGGATGTTGACGGATTCTTCCATTTAGCACTTTCCCTACTCTAGCACCCCAAAACTAGACTGGGATGTAACGTTATTGAAGCTCCTAAACTGGATCGATAAAACACGTAATGGCTATAGTAACACAAACCCAGCACTGTAGTAGTGTGGTTATTAGATGATCGAACAGAAGGCTCTGGGTTTACAGACAAGGCACTGTTGGGTATTCAAACAATGACCTTAATCTTGGATAGTAGGTTGCAAAGTTGTGTCAGATGTAGATCGCACTAAAATGCAGTAAATGGACACTGTATAACCAGTACATGTTCACTTAAGCCCAAATACAGACAAGATTTACATAAAACCCAGTCAGCAAGCTTTTCATAGGAATTCATATTCTCATTACATGTGGCAAAGATGCATCATAATCACATTAAAAACCTCAGAACACAAGTGACTTAACCTGGTGAATGACTGCAGATACTCAGAGAGAAATAGGGACAGCTAGACAGTAGATTTGCCCAACATGTAACACTACGCAAACAGAGTAAAACATCATACTGACTGCACTTGCTGTGTTGCCAGGAGACTGTGAGTGTTTTGCATTGACCAGGAGGTCATTCACAGGCGACAGCAGCAGGTCTCGAGGGGCTGTGACCTTGCTTTGTCTTACGGCCTTGTGGGAATTCACCTGAATATTTAAGGCAATAAAAGATGACATCTCATTGTAGGGCTGCAACTGATTAGTATTTTTATAGTCAGCTAATTGGTCGATTTTTTTTTTTTAATTAGTCAAGCGTTATTTTTTCCACACTCTCCAACTCTGCTTCCTGGGGGTGTGGCTCTTGCTCCGTCGCACATTTTACCTCACCGGCTCAAGTCTGCAGACTTGCAGAATGTCACTCGGTTGACCCGTTTCTGCCTTAATACAAACTCCCATAGCAATTTAATCCGGAAGCCTTGATGGTCTATCTCCACCTGCATCTCTTTAAAGAGACCAAATTTAACTATATAGCATTTAGGTATATGCCTATAGGGTTTGAAACATATGACAATCCCCTGTTGAGAGAAAAATGGCTATAGTCAATTGTTACCCTCCATTTTATTTTGTTGTGTAACAAAATACATTCTGTATGGCAGTCCTTTTGTTGTTTGGGTGAAGCTTTGATAGGGCCACACAAACATACTAGAGAAATGAAGGAGAATGAATGCAAAGCATAAAAGGAGAATTTCAAACAGAAGAAGTTCAAAGGAGGAGCTTGTGCCTAAAAAAAAGAGCTACTTCACATGGATATTGTGTATGAAAAGTCTACAGCTTTTTCTTCAAATCTAAAAGTCATGCCACAAAGCAGTTCCAATGATGGACTCAAACACAACTATCCTCTCTACCCACCGCCCATCTCTAAAAATGTGTTAGAGATGCACCGATCGACCGGCCAGTGAGCAGAACTGGACGTTTTTGACCTAAACACAGAACAGCAGCTTGATGGTTTGTTTATATTAACAACAAAACCAACGCATGTTCATGATAAGGAAGTGTTACATTTCAGTTGTGTGTGCTGTGCACGCTACTTAGTCAACTAAAATAGTGCACTAGGTGCGAGAGTAACGAGTAGGGATTAAGGAGTATTCAGTGTGGAAGTTCTTCACAACGTGTTGCTTTCGATATACATTCATAGTAAGCAGTGGAGGAACAACTCCGTTAAAAACAACGAATGTCATAAGACATCTAAAACAGCATCACCCACATGAATATGTGAAATCTGATAAAGCTAAGAAAGGCAAAGAGCATAAATCTACAGCTATCAAGAGTGCACAGTCAGGCACAAACCAGCAGGCCCCGCCTTAGAAAAGAATAATATCCAAAAATTCTTAGACAGAAAAAAACCTGAAGTAGCCAGTAATGTCCTGTTCACGGGAATTATGGGATATTTCATTTTGAAATGTAACATCCAATAAAATATCCACTAATACTTGTGAGCAGTACATGTTAAAAAGATAAAAACACAAACTAGAATCAGTCAAGATATACAATTACAATCTGTGCACTTCTATGAAACCTATATGTGTTACTATTTTATGTTTTGTTCCATGCTTAACAAATTTCACAAAGTTACTAAATAAAAGCAGACATATACTGCCCACAAAACTTTAAATTAAATATCCTTTAATCTCTGTAAGTAGTGTAGTTAAATATGAGAAAGAAGCCTTTATTTGTTGTAATAAGATATTGGTGTTTCAGGACAATTTTTTTTTAAATTAACTCCATATCATCATAGATATCGTTATGGGGATATGATACATTTCATGATATGAAGTTTTGGTCATATCGCACGATCTTATAGGACCAATCTCTAAAAACAACAGAAATAGTAGTATTCGGTTAAAAATGTCTATTGCAGATTTTAATGGTGTCAATATGCACTAAGGTGTCATTTTTGAAAAGTTTGCTTGAAAAATCAAACGGCTTAAGCCTTTGACAGTCGTTAAGGTTGTTGAGATACAGATTATAAACACTGCTCACAAAAAAATTAGGGGATATTTCATATCGGGGATTTCATTTTAAAGCATCTAATTTTTACGAGCAGTATATATGGCTAAAACTCCTGCTGCAAGTCAACAGTAAATGGATAGCATAGCATTAGTCTGTGTACAGTCCTTATTCAAGGTTAAGTGTTTGCTCTCCTGACTGAGCACAGTGTAACATAAAACTGCTGATCTTCAAGAGCAGATCTGAGGATATAAACAGGGTGAAGATGTAAGCGTGCTATGTGAGCCAGAACAGGTGACCATGTTTGCTGTCTTTTTTCATAGTCATTCCATATTTACAGAGAGGCAATAAAAGCCAAACCAAACGTAATCCAGTAGGAACAGCAATCATTTGCCAAAATACGTGTGACCATTGTAACGTTGAATGAGTCCATTCTGAAATGCAAGTATGCGCTATTTAATGAACGTGTTATGTTCTTATTTTCTACATACTCCGCACATAGTGTTTTATTTTAATTAGTGATGTTGATTAAAACACAATATGAAAACATTTAGTACAGTACTGTAATGTGTAACACTGTTACATATCGTATATATGTGTCGGTTCCAAAACTTGGAAACGAAAAAAGTAAAACCATGCTGCCTTGCAGGACCGCGATTTTGTTTTCTGTCAGCAGGTGGCACATGAGTTTGCTCATACTAGTCTGTCATTCAGACATGAATTACATCTGCATAAACCATATCTTACTTCCTACTCCAATTCTTAAGACCTCAATAAAGTGAATACATGCTGATCGAATTAATGTTAAACAATGCATACCTGTCAAGTCAAGGGCAGAATTAGGAGGATTTAGAATTAGCAAAAGGGGGCGGCGTAAATGAATAAAGAGCAATAAATCTGACTTTTCAAAAACTTAACGGCAGATATGTTCTAAAGTATAAAAACAGCAACTTGTCGTATAAAATGGATTATAAAGAGGATACATTTAAAAGTAGTGAATTCACTGACAAAGAAAATGGTATGGTGTCACCTTGTATAATGTTTGTAATGCAGATAATTGGCATCAAGTCTAGTAATGAGCAATTAAGTGCCGTTAAACCTATTCTAAAATTAAAATGCAATTATATTGGTGGGATTTCCAAGCATGGTTATTTTCCTGTCCTTAAAAGAAAGTCCACAGGGAATTGGTTTGACAACTTTAAGAAATTGGTTGGTTTGCACAGAACCTTGACCTCAATTCAGACACCCTGAAAATGCACTGGAAAGCCAAAAGTGAGTCAGGGCTTATTTACCAATGTCAGCAGCAAAGGTGGGGCACAAACGCTGTATTATCGCCTGCTAAAGTTTTAAACGTTTGTCTGTATACGGTACATTTATATTCTGGACAAACTGGATTCATGCCCGGGGCAGGACATTTAATCAGCCGTTATAAACCTTACAGATTTATGTGCAATTAATTTATACTGACTGATAATAGTAGATATGCTGCTTTATTGGTGGGGCTTTGGAAAATGATAACGTAGAAAATCATACAGTCTTGGGGAATCAGGGTTTGAGCAGAAAATACTCTCTACTGCCATACCTCACAGGAAAGGCACTACAGGCACGCCCCAGAATCTCTCTCACACACCCACACACACACAAACACACACACACACAAACACAAACACACACAAACACACACACACACACACACACACACACACACACAGAGACAAACACCCACACACAAACACACACACACACAGAGACAAACACCCACACACAAACACACACACACACAGAGACAAACACCCACACACCCCTTCCCTGACCTTCGTTTGGTCTCATATTGCAGTCTGCTGTGTCTGCAGCCAGAGTAGCACGTGGCTGTTATTTGTACACTTTGTCCAGATCTTCAGAGTGGGAGAATGTGTGTTTGTGTGTGAGTGCGTATGTTGATGCATTTATACAAAAGATGAATCATCATTAAGCCAATTGTAGCCATTTCTGCTCCTCCTTAACAACCACATCAATTCTCACACTATACTGCTTAATGAGTGATTATAGGATTACGTTCCAACCATTACTGTTATTTCACACACACCTCCCAGCACCTTGTGTGTGTGTTTAGAAAAATTATAATGTCCTATCTATTTTACCTGTGAAACTCAATGAATTTGAATTTTAAATATATTTTGTTTAAAAGTTCTAAGTGTGAACAGAATAGCAGTAAAGAAAAATTATTTCCTATAGCCATTATCCACACAAGGGGCCATTTTAGCATTTAAACTGTCAAATATTTAAACACGCCATGTAATACAGTACTTGTGACACTGCTATTCATATATAGTATTTATATAGTTTTTTTTATACAATATTTATATACCATTCTTCACAAGCTTTTCAGTGATGGTGATCAATGAGAGACTGACCAAAGCAATGAACTAATCCAATTTTAAATTGTTCTAAAAATGAAAGAGGTCATCAATGCACTGCACTGATACATCTCAACTAAATAAAAACATAAATAAATAGACAGAAACTCAATGTGTGGCAGAAATAACTCCATGCATGGGAAATGCAGGGGGTCTTAAAACAGCAGCATACATACCCTAAGCACAGTCCAAAACTCTGACCTTAGAATCTATTAGCAGGCTCTGTAAGGATTTTTAACACCTTGTTGAATCCAGACCATAAAGAATTTAACCCGATTTGAGATTAATGGGAGTTTGAGTTTAAATCTATATACTGCATGTGCTTCCTAGAAAGGGCTCTCAGCCGTGTCATGCTATCGTGCTATGCCTATGAAACAGCAGGACAAGGCACGTGGTGTAATGACAGCTAAAATTTATAACTACAGTTTTACCATGGCAGTACATTAGCTGCAGTCACCGTGCAGTGCTGAAATAGGAATGAGGTGGTGCTGACAAACTGGCGAATCAGAGACAGGAAGCTTGGGGGACGGTCAACAGATTCATGTTTGTTGCAGACCGTCCTAAAGGCCTACAACTTAGCAACATGTACAGCTAAAGTTTCAGGAAACAGCTTGCATGTGAACTTCAGTTCCACATTCTGTTCATTCTGCAATAGTTCCTGTAGGATGCATGTACCATGCATTCTCTGTGTGCCTGAGTGAGCCCTGTACCGACACACACCGGTTATCAAGCAAGCATATCAAAGCATCATTACATCACCTTTAAATGACAATTCATGATTTGAGGGCAAGACTGTAAAATATTTATATATTTATTTGTCCACTGGCACGCGTGCGCCTACCTCAAAAAAATAAAGGGAACACTCAAATAACATCCTTGATCTGAATGAATGAAATATTCTCATTGAATACTTTTGTTCTGTACAAAGTTGAATGTGCTGACAATGAAATCCCAACAATCATCAATGGAAGTCACATTTACTAACCAATGGACGCCTGGATTTGGAGTCGCACACAAAACTAAAGTGTAAAAACACACAACTTTGATGTAATGTCCTTAAAACAAGTTAAAATGAGGCTCAGTATTGTGTGTGGCCTCCACGTGCCTGTATGATCTCCCTACAACACATGTTCCTGATGAGGTGGCGGATGGTCTCCTGAGGCATCTCCTCCCGAACCTGGACTAAAGCAACTCCTGGACAGTCTGTTGTGCAACATGACGTTGATGGATTTCCACCTGCTTCCTAAGCAGACAGTTTGATTTCACAGAAGCTTTTTTTATTTACTTGGAGTTGTATTGTGTTGTTTAAATGTTCCCTTTATTTTTTTGAGCATTGTGTATGTATGTATGTATATATATATATATATATATATATAAAATATATATATAAAAAATAAATAAAAATATAACTATACATTCCTTTGAGAAATAATTTTGGATACATTCAGATTTATTTAGAATTACAAATTGAAAAAAATGAAAATGAAATCTCTGCTCATCTAATAGAAGACTGCTCTGGGGAAAAATAGAAATCACAAACAGAAAAGCCACCACTGCCAAGGTCACTCGCAAGACTTTTCCACTCCAGGTTACATTTTAATCAATATGCAAAAATGTCTCCGTTGCTTAAATAACAGGGGCAATTTATGGGTAGCACAAAAAATCTACATAATCAAGTCATTTCAAACAGGTGACGTTAGGTGTACAGGAACAAAGAATGGGCATATGGATGGCCAGATGATCGCCAGTTTGTCAACAAATGTGTTAGAAACGTATAAAAATGTTTAAGAACAACGACAAGTCTAGAAAGGATTTATGTACATTTCCCTCTACAATGCATAATATTACCGAGAATTATCAAACCTGGGACAATTCCAGTGATTCAAGAGCAGGGGCGTAAACCTAAGCTAAACACCTGTGATACCCAATCAGTTTGCAATGCATCAAGAACCATCATTCAACAACAACTTGTATAACCACATAAGCAAGGGGTTGCCTTGACAAACCTTTATCAATCGCTACAATACAAATAAAAAAAAAAAAAAAAGATTCAAAACAATACGGTTCAACAAAGAAACCTACTGTTAGTTAGGAAGTACTGGAAGCAGTGGTGAGTTCTCTGGACACTGAGGCATCTAAGATAGCATCACACAATGGAAATGTGTTGCAATCAGACTAATCAGCATTCCAGATCCATTTTGAAAATAACAGCCCACGGACCAAAGATGAAAAGGACTTTCCAGGGGCTGTCATGGTATGATGCTGTGTCAGGGCCCATGGCACGTTATTTACATTCTGTGATGGCAGCATTAACGCATTGAAAAAAATACACTGAAAGCTTAGAGCAAAATATGCAGCCTTCAAGACAACATCTTTTAAGGACTAAAATGCAGGAATTAATGTTTATTAACAAATGAAATGCAGCTGATTAATACTGTCTGCAATAAGATAAAAGTCCAAATAAATATAAGAAACACCAGGTTATTTTTATTTGCATTTTCCATACTGCCCGACCTTTTTTTATTTGGGGTTGTGCTAACGCAGTCGACTCCGGTTTATGGGACCATATCGGGACATGATGGTTTTGGTCCTAATAACCAGCTGGTCCAATTAAACGAACATGCCCTATGTTACAAGACGGGACATGCTATAATGTAACATTAAATGTTTATTAAACCTTTATTGCGTGATTTACACGTATAGGGAACGTACAAACAAGAACTACTGTTACTTACCAACTTTGTTTATTGAAAAATAAATTTGCAACCAACTTTTTCCAAACGATCTAAACACAATGTATAGATACTCAGCATGCGAAGCATAATACTGTAAACAACAAGTTCTTACTAAATTCCAGTCAACGTTTAAAGAACTTATCCAGTGTTATCTGACGCCTTCTATGACGGACTGCACTTGAACAAAATCAATAGTGGTGGGCGTGGTCACCTCTTGCTCTTGTCAACACAACTTTTTGGATTTCCTGACCTTTGATAAAAGCATAAATTCTCCGGGGAATCCCAAAATTCTTCTCATATCTCGCTGATCCACTTTGCATCCACTCTAACTTGTGGCTTCTTTTTCTTATTCGCTTATTTCTTAGTCACGTTCTTTGGTCCGATTAAACGGAATTTTGGTCCAAATAATAATATAATGGGATTTGTTTCGGTACTTTAGGATTCGGTCCGAATAAGTGGCTGGTCCTATTAACAGGTGGTCCAATTAACCGGATTCGACTGTATACAAAATTTGATGGACAGTTATGTGGACTAATGAGCAATAATTTTAGCTTTATGATAATTATCCTGGTCTGATGAGAAATACAACATTAAATGCATCTCTACTACCATTAAGCATAGTGAACCTTTTCAGTGGCTGGTACCAGTGACCTGCTTCATTATAAAAGTCAGTTAATGCTTTGGAGTACAGAAAGGTACATATTGCAGAAAGGTTGGCTTTCTAAAGAGGAACTATTACAATGCTGAACATTTACATTACATTTGAACAACTCTGTTTTCTATAATATAACAATTCTATTTGAACCCTATAGAGAATGTTGTCTCACATTACATCACATAGAGAATTCAATCACACAACTTAAACATTTAAGAAAATCAAGGCTACTAAATACTATGTATCTAATTTTAAAGGCTTCATCATTTCCTGACAAATCAAATCACAAGGCAGGTATCTCCGGGATAATATATGGATGATATCTCATATCTGCTAACTGCTGTAGGAGAATCATCTAGAGCCCTTAGAGACAACAGGAAAGTTATAGAGTACTTTCCCTAATGCAGAAAATGCTTTTCAAAAACAAGGGCAACAAACAGAATGCAGCAATGCTATATGCAGTGCTAACTAGACCAAACTGGTGGTGGGGTGGCTCGGTTGGGAGCACTTTCACCTCACAGCAAAAAGGTACTGGGTTCAGTTGCAAGTGAAATGGTCTGGGTCCTCTGTGTTAAGTCTACATGTCCCCATGTGGGTTTACCTCAGGTACCCTGGTTTCCACACACAATACAAAGACATGCACTTGGTTAATTGATTCCTCTAAACTGGTCCTTAAGGTATCCAAAATTGTAACTTTGTGTCAGACATAACAATTGATGCTAATAGCAACATCACATAAACAAACAAACAAAAAGCATTCATTTTACTATATGCTGTATATGCTGTTATGTTCGCATACCTGACTGTGTTGAATTTGGTATTCTGGTATGCGAACATAACAGCATATATATATATATATATCCATATGATCATCATACTACACCAAGCCAACATATGCTGGCCTCCTCGTTACAAAATACAACAAAATACAACATATGTGGGTATTTTAACAGTCAAATATTGTTTCAACAGAGTAAGTATTACAGGGTAATGTTAGTGAGCATCTTACTCACCAAACCAGAAAATGCTGTGGCCTGTAGGCAGCTAATATTGCCTAATAATATCTATATGTGGAGAGCAGAGTATGAACACCATCAAATAATATATATAAGACCAGCACCTTAGGGTCATAAATTGTGCTCTTAAAACAGTTTTTACAGATTTAATATTTTTAAATAAAATATAATTTTTTAAAATAATTTAAAATAATACTTTAAAATAACAGTTTTATAAGGCTTACCCGAACTCAAGTATTTCTTATTTAATGAAGACATAAACAAGTAAACCGCTACTAATACTATTACTCTTATAATGACGAAAAATAAGCAAATACATTTCATACTGTTACCTATATAAGTCTTAATATTAACTGAACCAAAACTGAACAGCTGCTGCATCCCATCATTAGTGACATTCATTAGTGTTGTTTGTTATTTCAGCACACATAGTTTCTTTTAGACTGCACAGCTCAGCTTCCCCCTAATTTCACTAATATACTGCAATGAAATGTTTACCACAGTATGTATATTATTCATTATTCTAGGTAGAATGCAATATTTTGATGAATCAAATAATCAAATACTTCACTGCAGTCCAGTGAAACCTCAGAATTCAAATGATTCTTTATTTGGTCAATTTGGACATCAAATGTTCCATTTTATTTTATCTTTAACAAGAATTTAGACTTCAGACATCTGAAAAACCTGAATGTGTATGACCCAGACTTAGGGTGTGTCTGTTATGAATTGTGCTCAGTTCCAACAGACTTCTTGAAGCAGTTTCTTTAAGTGTCTGCTAACACAACTTCAACAACCCTGCTACACACAGCAACAACAGCCTTCAGTATGACTCAAAAAGGCACACAACTGTAGATTGAGGGCGTGGTCTAATATAAATATACACTTGCAATCAGAAATGATCAGATCTAATTCAAATCTAGATCTTGTTTTGATTTTGCTTATATGTCACACTTATTCAAACCCCATACAATACTGCTGACTTTACCTGTATATTTCATTTGAAGTTGGGTTAATACATGACTAACTCTTTGGGGACACAATAATGATACTTGAATTGCTTTAGCTGTGACGTGTTTACATAAAATCCACCTGGGGATACGCTCAAGGTGTGTTGCAACATTGGTGAATACTAAGGATACTATACAATATATCCAAACTCCTTCTGACATATTCCAGTAGAATAGTCTCAAATTTCAGCAGAAGAAATCTACCATATTTTATAGCTGTGATCAGTTCAGAGATGCTGGGCAGGAGAAGCAGTGGCCCAGCTAATAGTGGCTGAAATTCAGCTGTCTTTAACACACCCCAACTTTTAATTTATTAATTCAGTAATTTTATTATACAGTTAAATAGGTAATATGCACTGCACTATGCAATTAAGTGTAAATTTCAAAACTGGCAGTAATATCAAGTGCACGTCCAAGTCACCCAGAGCATGGTTAGCGAATCAGTCCTGGATTGTTCTGGGGTGGCATCTCAGTCTTCATACTAAATCTCATAGAAAATCTTTGGTGAGATTTAAAGAAAGCAGTCACAGCACAGAAGCCATCAAATCTTAATACGGATTGCGCGAGAACATGAGCAGGATTCTACAGAAGCGCTGTCAGAAGCTTGTCAGCATTTTACTTACTTATTAGAGCTTATCAAGACAAAGGAATGCTCCACCAAGGTGGTGCAGGGTCAATATAATAATATTACACCCGGATATTTGTAATAAGAGCTAGATTTGATTCCTGAGGCTTTCTGCTATTGTTGTATAACTTCAGTCAGTTCTATACACCTCACTTTAATCCCATTAAGGGTGAGGGGTGTTAAATATTTCTGATTGCAAGTGTAGGTAGGTAGATGCGTGAAGGTAAATCTCTAACTAAACTAAACCAAGAGCTAAACTCTGCCCATCATTATCAAAAAAATAAACCAACAGTAGAAACTGTGTCTGACAAATAAAAGCTAACATAACCAGGGATCTGCAAAAATGACAGCCCCTCAGCTGAGGTAAACACAGCGGGGAAATATCAGTGATCAGAGAACCACATGACAGCAATAAACATCATCTAAGCTAGAAAAACTCTCAAAACTCAGAGTCACTGCAGGTTAGAAATAAATAGATGAAGTTTAACTGCATGGCGCAAGAAGGTAATGTAAGACTGGGACCATCAATCTAAAGAACATTAAATTGGACAAGGAGGCTAAGGCATGACAAGGAGAGACACAGGGGAAAACTACTTGCCCCACTTAGTGTAGTGTGCTCAGAGAGACATGTACACATAAGACACAAATACACACAGAAATCATTTGCTGCAATGACTCATCTGTCAAAGTAATTTTCCTTCCAGAAAACAACTATTTGTCGAATACAATAAGAACACTGAGCAAAAATAGTGCTCATGTAAGGAGTGCTCATGTTGTGAGGTTCGGTGGGTGGCACCGCAGCCTCACAACAAGAAGGTCCCAGGTTCAATCCCAGGGCGGAGCGGCTTGGGTCCTTTCTGTGTGGAGTCTGCATGTCCTCCCTGTGTCTGCGTGGGTTTACTCCAGGTACTCCGGTTTCCTCCCACAGTCATTGGTGTCTCTATTGTCATTGACTTGTGTATGACTGGTATTCAGATTAACTTGTGTATGGATGTAACTTTGTGTGTGTTGCTGGATGGCCACTGATGCCGATAAGCGATGTTAAATAAGCCCAATAAACAAACAAACAATCATCTTTATGATTGCCTAGGAAGCCGTGAACCATTGCGACGACACTGTTCCAAGCCATTCTCTCCTTCCTATTCAGCTTCTTGGGAAATTCACAGCACTCTATGATCTTCTTGATTTGTGGTCCGACAGAAACACCAACTTTGATCTTTGCTTCAGACAACTTAGGGAAAAGATCTTGGAGGTAATTGAAAGGTCTCAACTCCCTATTTGGGCCCTGACAAATTGTTTTATGAGCTCCAACTTGATGTGTAGTGGTGGCATCAGCACCTTGCGTGGGTCCACCAGTGGCTCCCACTTTACATTGTTCTTTCCCACAGAGAACTCTGTCTGCTGAGGTGCAGAGTCCCGCCTGTGGTAGTGCGCTTCAGTATCCCGGCTGTCCCAAAGACAAATAAAGCAAGGATACTTTGTAAAACCACCTTGGAGGCCCATCAGGAATTACACCATTTTGAAATCTCCGATAACTTCCCAGCCATACTCATCATACTTCAAAGCACCTAGCAACATCTTGATACTGGTGTATTCCTCTTTCAGGTGCACAGAGTGAGCTACAGGAACTTCTTCCCATTGTGAAGCAGCACGGCTTTGAGGCTCTTGTATGAACTGTCTATGCAGAGGCACCACTTCTGGACTTGGACTTGGTGAGACCAAGGTCTCTGATCAGATCGTTGAGGTCTTTTTGGTTAGGGTAGTATGGCTTCCGCTCCTCAGCTGCATATGAAGAGAAATCGGGATCTTTACCGTCTTCCTCAGTGTCTGACCTGCTGCTTTCTCCTGAAGGTGGTTGAGCTCTGCCTGGAGGAGTTGGTACAGGAAGTTCAGGGCAGTGTGGTACTGGGACGATAGATGAAGGAATGTCAGGATACGTTACAGGCGGTGCATTTTTGCCAGTGCGAAGTTTGGAAGAGTAGCAATTTGTTGAGTAATCAGTCGGTCCAAAATATTTCAGAACTACAATTTTCAGCAGTGAAAAACATTTAAGTGTAGTATTTAATATGATTAGATTTGACTTAAAAATATTTGAATCACATAAAACAGGTTTTTGTGACAACAGCATTTGTAGCCTGCCTCCATTTCACATAAACAGAACGGAAATGATTACTGGCATTTCAGCAGATGCGAACACATTTTTATTGCCCTAACAAATGCACTTAAAACACTGCACATGGTGTACAGCACCCAATGCTTATTTATTAACAATAAATAATATAATTAAATCTAAATAATATAAATAAATAGTAAACTAAATAATAACTATGATTTATAATAGTTATAAATAATATAACTGTCATTTTTGGATATACTCCTGGTCTTCATACAACTTAACCAGTTCTCTGTGAAAAGTGAAAAATACATTGTGCTTGTTCCTCGAGCAGCATGTCTGTATCCCAAAGAGGACCAAGCCCACAGTATGTATACCTCTGGTATAGAATTTAATGAAGTATTGCCATTATTCAGCTGGTGGAGGTGATATACTTGGGTGCTGCCATTGTGCAAGAGGAGAAAAGTGTATGTGTGTTTGTGTGGCTGTCTTAACTGCACCTAAATTCAAGGTTGGTCTTTGAAAAATGGCCTCTTCTCTTCCTGTGCAGCACTGAAAGAAAATGTATTGATCAACTATCAAATGATTCCAATACGGCAATCTATAAGGCTTTGTGAGGAAGACCTCAGAGGACTGCCAGTTTTCTCTGAAAAAAGAAAAATATACTCCCACGTGAATCCTTCAGTGCCCCAAACAAAACACAAAAGAAATCTTTTAGCTTTTCTGTAAGGCGTCAGTACATGCAGTTATTTAGCACTAACCTAAGACCAGAATGCAATGGTTCTGTGGCTAAGGAGAGGACCAAGTTGTGATTGTTCTCATACAATATTTGGAGAACAAGGCAACTAGTAGCCAGAGTATAGAGTGGCCACTTTCACTGCTCAGCTGCCTATGTGAGGTCTCTTGGTTATAGACTGTAAGCCGTCTACTCTGGCCTCACTGGAGCTCTTTGCCTTCAGCTCTGACTCTACTGACATTGACCATCTTTATGGACACCGATGTCTGGTTCCCAATGCCAATCAATCAGAAACCTTAGACAAACCTTAAACCCAGCTCACATTTGGTCAAATATTGACCCGTCATGCAAATTGAGCCAAACTGTTCTAAAAGAGAGAAAAGAATGGTTATTGCTTCTTAATGAGCTTCCTTCTAAAGCAAAACACTTGCCCTTTGTGTCTGGCCACGTTTTATAAAGTGTTGCTGTTGAGGAACAGCAATTAGTTAGGATGTATACCTTATTACAGTAAAGAAGAAGCAGTTTTTAAAGCAGAAATTGGCCTGAATATATCCTGGACATTGTGGAAAGACACAGCATCCTGGAAGAAATCAATGCGGCACATACAGTGACAAAACATGGAGACTGAGAACTGTTGCTGAAGCGCTGTCCATATGTAATCTGTCTCACTGACTTCCGATTAGCCCATGAGGCCAACTGTCTTCCCGCTTCAAACTCTGACAGTGTTTGCCTCGTTTCTGTGGTTTCGTTTTTCCTCTGGACCCATTTAATGCTAATTTGTCAACAGTTCACATGTCCTTTTGGGTCAAATGATTTTTAGCCATTGCTCAGGTTAGGTCTACAGGGAGCGTGTAAAAACTGGAAGCCACAAAGTGTTTTACAGAATTTTACAGAGAAGTCTGTGAGAAGAGACAGAGAGAATGAGAGTAAGTGTGTTGCAAAAAAGGGGGGTTGGGAGATGTATCCTATTTATGTTCAGCCAATTTGCAAACAATACAGTGTGTGGCACCTGGCTGGCCCAGAAACTCCACATCTGTGTTCCCACTTTATCTACTCTTATCCTGGATCAGGTTTGGACCATAGGTTCCCACACACATTGGCACTCCTCCTCTTCAGTGTAGTACAACTTCGGGTGTGCATGGGGATTTACAAGTTTACTCACATGCCTATGTGCCTTAATAGCATACAAAAACAAGAAGTATCTTATGGCCCTCCTTACCACTCTCTGTAAAGTGAACACATAGTGGGGACTTTATTAGGACTGTGTCACAAACAAAGTTTCCAAAATTGAAAAGGGAAGGAGAAGAAAAGCATGTAATCAGAAAACAATCAGAATGAAAGACAATTGATTTATCCTTGGATACTGGCACTGAATGGACCAGACTGTATAACAGCTGGCTTTACAGCTGCCTAGAACAAGCCACAATTAGCAGAACATCCTAGCTATCTGGTGGGAGGTTGATATCAGACCTCTACACAGATAGGCTAACTGTACTCGTGACCCGTATCGCCTGTGTGCACAATTCACAAGTAAGACAGTGTGAGAGAGTTCTCCAGTCTGTATGTATACTGACTAGGCCGACTTATACCATCCTATTGTATATATGGTGGTGAGCTGCTGTTAAAAATTATTAAAGTATGTTAATATTTAGAATAGCCAGCATCTAGTATTTTTTCGATTTTCTCTGGTTCTGAGTCTGCCTTTAGGCATGATCGATTTCACAGGCTGCCCAAGCACATAAAATGCAGGTCACTTCAGTTGTATGATTGGTTTGTCCACTTGTCCATTACTCTGCTGGAGCGAATAATGTGTTTGACAGGTGGTTTGTTTACGGAGTTGTTCCAGGGTCATGGTCAAAGCGCTACTAAACACACAAGAGGGCACTCACAGTCAGAGCAGCTCAGCTCTTAGAGTGCGACTGGCCCAACTAACGCAGTGTTTGTTGGTCACTGCTCCACAATGAGTACTTTCTCTGTAAAGGTTTTCTTTTTAGGCCCTGCTAAAAGCTTTTCTGTATATTTTACATCAGCCTAAGTCCCACGGACCATTTGCAGCCGGCAACATACAAACATGTACTTTAGGCATGTTACTATATGTTAATATGTGTAAGGACTACAATACAGTTCCACTGAGGTTCATAGTAAACAGAAATAATGCTTGTTAAAAGGATATTTAGGTATGACAGACTATGTCTCTAGATGCTTTTAGTCCTGCGACTACCCATGTCAGCTGTTTGACTACCAACTCTGCCTCAATCATCCAGATTTGTCCAGCGATTTATTAATGCAGGCTTTAACATGCAAAGGACTGTGGTAACCTAGTGGTTAAAGTACTGGACTATGGACTCGAGGCTCAGGGTTTACATACAGTCGTAATTGTTTGTATTGTAATGACTGTTATCAGTTATAAGTCACTCTGTATATGGGTGTCTACTAAATAATTTTACTGCAAGTTTGGCTAATGAGCTGTAATGTTGCCTGCCATTCTTCAGCCATGGACAGAACACAGTTTTGCTAGAGTCAACCCTACTTTTTTGTCTCAGAGTTACTGCTTTTTTTGCCCCAGAGTACACAAGCTTTGTGTTGCACTATGAGCAAACCAACAGAATAATGCAGCTTTTGTTTATAAAACGTCCCATTGCTGAAATTCAAATAAAGTGATATAATGCCCATGTTAAAGATAATTCAATTCAATTACTTTGCAAGATTATGTAATTCATATGTCATACTGTTTTAATTAATCGTAATTAATTCGTCCAAAATGGTACGGATACAACTAATCTTTTTGTATTTTTTCTCTCCTATTGTTTTACAGGTCCAAACACTGGAATGCTTATGGCATGGATTGAGCCATGGCACCAAGAATGCCCTAAAGCACAACCTCTCCAAAGTTTAATCGCTGTAAAAACAAAACGAAGAGGGGAAAATGAGGAAAGCAGAGAGAGAAAGAAATCTGGTGCCATTGTTCAGTCTTTGTCACACTCCCACCTTTTGCTGATTTTCCTGTCTACAGTCTGCAGATCTACAGACAGCATCCTCAGTAAAATGAAGCAAACTAAGACTGTCTTCTACAGGGAAAATTATTTAAAAAAAACTAAAATAAATTTCTTAACACCAAGACTTTCCCTCAGCCAGCAATGGCTCTGCTGTTGTCCTCAAAGAAGCTGCTTCATTGTAATTAGCATTAGCATAGTGTTTTTTGTAAAGTTTAATGTAGACTTGATCTGGAGTCTTTGGACTGAGGGAGCTACAAATTTTAATAATACTGAAAAACGTTAAGTGAGTTAGAACAGTGTATATGATGTACAGCATATCTATGCAGGCCATTTTTTTCATTGGTCCTATATGTAAATAGAAAACAGCAAACATACTCTTTCTCTATCACGTCTTTCTACTTTTAGTATTGCATTTACTCATTATGGCAGTCTGTACAGATGGATGTACAATAATTTCAATTCCCAGAAAAGTTGATGGAAATCACATTTTATTTTTCAAACACCCTAGGGCACTTACTGTTGGTTATCGATTATTGAATGGGGGTACACTGTTGCAGATCAGAAACACATTTGGGAAGAACATTAGAAGACACATTTTCCTTTTTCACTGCTTCCAACTTTCATCCTAGTTAATGGCATACATCTACTGCCTCCTGTATATTCCCACTTCATTCGATTTAATACTTTAAATATTTGAACAACCCCCAAGCTCCAGCCTCCCATTTGTGTCGATGAAGCAATAAGTCATAATGCTTGTGCAGGTGAGCTGTGATGGGATGCTGGGGGTCACAGTGTCTGAGAGCGGTTGGACTTCTCCTGCACCAGCCTTTCACTGAGCTCCCACAGACTGAGGGCACTGGTCAGGTCCTGGGCCTGTGCTGAGGGCACACAGCGGAAGCAATTGTTGAAGTACATCCCACCCAGACCCTCCAGCTCAGGAGCAACTGCACAGTACACCGTAGTGGCCGCACCTTGTTGCTGTAGAAAAACACACAAGAACAAATATTGCGATGTTAGAACACAAGAAACGAGTGTGAACATCAAGGCACCTTTCTTGTCAGACAAGGAGAGATGGATCAAACTCTTATACAGATTCTGGTGATGTCTGCAACATCCAGCATGCTTTACAGATCTGTCTAGACTGGTTACAATTAAGTAAGTAGAACAAAGACTGAGAAAAAATGTTTATCTAGACTCACAACATGCCACAGTGACCAGAAAGACAACTCAAGGCTATCAGCGTGAAACTTTGTAACTTCACTGTACACAAAACACATGGTTTCAAGACCTTGCATGCTGTCCAGTACATAACTGACCATTTCTAGTCCAAAACTTAGACTTTATGTACTAGGAAAAGCAGACACACTGTCACTGCACGGCCTTTGTTTTCATAAGTAATTCAGGGAAAAATGCTGGAATCAATTATTATTTGGCTGTCTTTATCTTTTTTCCAGCAAAAGGCTTTCTCTGTATATAAGTGAAATATTGCTCTTCATGAATTGCCTTGAAGAGAGATCTCTATGCCACCTGTCTGTCATCGCATGTTAAAATAATTTCTTTATGACATGGTCAAACAAAGACTTTCAAAACTGCTGGACCAGACATTAAGGAATATATCTGTACATGTACATAACACACTGTACACTCAATGTCCACTTTATCAGTCCCATTTAACCATATACTGTAGAAACCAGACTGTAGTTCATCTGTTTCTCTACATAATTTTAGTCCACTTTGCTCTGTTCTATAATGGTTAGGATTCCCACAGGAGAACCACATAGCAGATACTATTTGGGTGGTGGGTCATTTTCGGCATTCCAGTGACACTGATGTGGTGGTAGTGTGTAGGTATGTGTTGTGCTGGTATGAGTGGGGCAGATGTCGCCATAGAGAGCATTCGAGAACAGAGTAATGGGAACTGGAAAATTGTAAAACCAAGGTGTTGTACCTGTGAAAATGATTGACGAGTGTAGGTGTAATAGTAAAAAAAATAATTTAAACAGAAATTAGTAACAAAGTGCAGAACATTTTGCAACAGAAGTGCTTTTGCCTTTTAAATGAGGCATATATGATGACAACTCATTTTCAGGGGAAAAAGGTTCCCTCTTAATCTGTTGTTTCTTTTTGCAAGGTTATCTGCTCTTTGTACAGCTTGCTTTCCATGTCAAGTCAGAATCAATATCACCAAGTTATCTTGAACAAATCGCTCATGTATCTATCCAACTTGTGCTACCATCTGTTTTTGTCTCCATTCTAAAATTTACATGAAAAACAAACGACTGTCCAGTAGTCCGCATCTCCCAGAGGCACAGCTTCCACATGATTAAGTACCATAGGTTGATGGAGAGGAGGTTTGCAAGGATGAAGCGAGGAAAGAAAAACATGTCAGGAAGAATTAGAGCAGACAAGGAGCTCAAACGCTCCCACCCTTGTGCTTCATGCAGCCCCAGAGGAAGAAAGCTGTCGCTGTTGCTTCACAGGCAACACTACAGGAGACTTCAGATGGGCCTGTTCTTTATCTCCACATAGCGCCCAGTGCTATGTAGCTCTGAAAAGTAGTGATCACTGTTTGGGAACAACTGGCACTGAGACAAAACCATACTCACTCACTAAAACTTAAATCCTAGCTTGAAGGTACACATGCATACGCAAACAAACAAACACAAAACACACACATACACACACACTTTTTTAAGCAGATGATTCCTCAGCCGTAGTCCAAGCTGCTGAAGGCTGTGACACAATGCTGGTTGAAGACATACACATACACGCACAAACACGCATACAGACACACACACACACACACACACACACACACACACACACACACACACACACACATGCAGACGCACGCACACACACAAGTTGTGGAAAAAAAAAGCAAGGCCACAGGCAGAAATTTGGTGAGGAAATTTCTTTCCCTTCTCCTCCCGAGCTAAATGCAGTTTCTGTGTATGTCAACCTAAACGCCTTTTGAAGTAAGCAGATGTCGCACATTCCTTTGGTTAGCACGTCAATAAACATGACATCAAAAGGATCCATCTTTCTGAGTCTCTTACCTGCTTTTGGAGTGATAAGTTAATACACAGTTGAAGGTGGAAATATGAAAGGATATAAAATGTCACTCAATCTTTCCAACACATGCAGGCTTATTATTCAATATACAGACTTGGGCCAGACAGTATTTACTCATCTGTTAATTACATTTAATAATGTTATATGCTGGAAGCTCTGCAACCCTTTCAACCTAAGTTTTAAGTACAAATGAAAGAATTTTTGCAGCCCTTACAGTTCATAAAGTAAGAATTATTTTTAATCACAGTTCACCTGAGGAAAATGTAGAAAACAATAGAATAACATCACATCATTCTCTGCTGACAGATAAATAGAGCAGGCAAAATGGTAAAAAAAAAAGCAGCTGACAGACAGGATGGGCTTGGGAAGGGGTTTAAATATGCAGCTGGGTATTTGACACCTTTGTCATCTTGCTTTGGCATCTTTATTACTCCTGTATCTCGTCTCCAACCCCACCATCCAACTCCATATGGCCAAATATTTACATGGCATATAGACAAGGCCACTTCATCAATCTCTTTGCTGCATGTGCACCCACCCTGGAAATCTTGTTTTTGGATTAAGCAACGAGGGCACAGGTAATAAGGGACCATCATCCTGTTCCACAAGGCCATTTGTCACAGGCAGTGAGAGGTTAGAGGAAGTTAATAAATTACCTTTCTCACTCTCACACAGTCTATCTCCTATATCTCCTCTTTTAAGGAACTGGCACAGCCGTCTATGTCCAACCTCAGCCAAAGGTGTACATTTGTTGCTCTACATGGCTAGTGTATTGGAAACCCTTATTAGCAAACATCTAACAATTCCTGGCCTGAGGGGTAGAAAAAAGGCAGAAAAGCAGGCAGGTTGTTAGTTAGAAATGGTATATATATATATAATAGTGCACCGATAGTAGATGGTAACCTAATTACAATTATGTTTTTCATACTCTTCCCCTTTCAGCATCAGAACAGTAACAGACCTATAGAGAAACTTTTCTCTGTAGACAAATGTCTAGCTCTGGCTAGAAAATGTAGAATTACACCATCAGACAGATTGAGAGGAAAGCTCTCTTCCTACCGTTATGCTTAACCCATCACAATTTGACCTTGCTGACCCCTTTGGGGCGAGAAGCTGCATCAGATAGCACATTAACATGCTTAGCCACCCACTGCTGCCATTTATCACAAGCTGCCCTGTTTAGTAAGTGAAAAGTGAGGAAAAAGAAATGGAGATGGGGAGTGGTAAACAAGTGCTTAGTGTATATTTGTATAAAAGTGTAAACGTTGATGTTTTGCTGTCTTGTTTTCCTGTGCATGCCCATAGTGGGCATTTATTATTATGAATGGAATCAGTTGTTTTACTAAAATAAAATGCAAAAGGGTCAACTGCATTTGAAGAATTTCTGCAGCAATACAGATACACCAAAGTAATTTAAATGAACTAAATTAAATAAACTTAAATATATAATCTACCCAAACCGAAGAGGGGAAGATGAAAATTATAATACAGACATCTGTTCCAAATTCAGATTTTAGCTTTAATCTGTTGCAATAAAGCAGTCTGCAGTCTTCCACTACTGGTGTTTTATTTGTATGTTATTTTTTTATAATTTTTTTACATCAGTCAAGACCTCATGCAAACTATACATAACATGAGCACTTTTAGTTTGCAATAAATTCTGACAACGGTGTATTGCATTGGTTCTAAGAACTTTGGCACTGTAAATGTTGTTTTTCTATTCTTTAAGCACTTAGACCGATGTGGCAGGTCACATCCAAGTCAAGAATGCACATACTCACTAGTTCACTGTATGTATTGTATATAATGTAAGTTAATAAGCTGCCCATCAGACCTGGAAGTCTTGTGCCAGGTGACAGTTCATAGTCGAGACAGATATAGAACCCTTTTGTAATGCAGTGTCCTCTCAATAGGCCTTTAGTGCTATGTGCCATAGACCCTTTACAGCATTTTTCTATATCTGTCCATATTTACTCCAACACATACTCCAACATGCTCACAGTGTAGCGTATCTACTGTAGAAGAGCTGCTAAAAGAGTCATGACCATAATAGCTCAGAGTGGTAGTTTCTGGTAATGTTATTCATCAAAGAAGGTTGTGTTAAATAATCTTCATCTCTGCATGCAATGCCTTTTTAGAGTGCCATACAATCCACAGTCACCATCAATGAAATGTAAAGATGCCCACTATCATTGTAAATAAGTGTAGATACCAAACAGCTATGCATGCTGATATTCTAGCAATTATTTCAGGTACTTTTATAATCAAGGTCTCATGTGGCATGTGATAAAAACCAGTAATTAAAACAAAACAAAAAATACAAACATTTATTAATTCAAAAAACGTGGAAACTTGTGACATTCTGTTTTGTTTTGTTTCCCTACTGTAAGTGGTTGTTTCCTTTGATTGTCACCACCATTGTGTTTTGTTATTTGTAAACCTGCACCATTTGTAAAGGAAGGGTTGAGGCAAATGGAAGGAACAGTGGCAACACATCTAAATCTTCAACCTACATGTAAGCAGAAAAGTAGTAAACAGAAAATATACAAAAAATGCTGCATAAAATGGCAATATTCCTTTCTCTGTTTTTGCCAGATTTGGAAATACCAGCACTGATTGTATATTTGACACAAATCCTCAACAACAAATATGTTACTTTGTTTCTCTGCAAGTGCCAGAATCAGCGTTTTGAAGATGTATGGGTAAACATGTTTAGCTTTATTTTATGAAAAGTACCTGAAGCTGCCATTTTGAATAAAAGCACCAAATCATTGTTTATTTTTTTCAGTATAAAAGTACCACACATCCATGTGAAAGTTGGCTGTATAAAAAACCCAAAAGATGTAGATTTGCCTCAGCCCTGTGCATCAAAATGTATATTCATAATCAAATGAACCTATTTGAGGGAGATGAGGTTTCCTATGAGGGAAGACAGACTGTTTTTTAGGAATGTTTATTTTTCATTCATGATGATCATGATTGTTGAAGGTGTCTGATTTTTAATCTGTGCTAAAGATATTTTAAATTTAATAAATAATCATTGTAACAAGATGTTCTCTGATCTGTTTTTCATATAATTATAACTACAATGCATTTCTTATATACAATACAACCACTCTAAGACAGTAAGACAGTGTTGGAAAGTAACTGAATACATGCATTGATATTGAGCATTTATAGTGGTGATTGAAAGCTTTCTGAACCCCAAAATCCAATATTTTTGCATAAAAACAACCTAAAACAGCAGATTTTCACAAAATAACTTGAAAGTAGATAGAAAACCCAGCTATACAAATGAGACAAAATATAATAAATAATAAGTCATTTATTTATTAAAGACAGTATCCAGTCCTATGCATACGTTAGTGGCAAAAGTATATGAACCTTTGCTTTCAATATGCGGTGTAACTCACTTTGGCACTGAATAAACTAATTAAATTGATTAAAATTCCAAATAAACATGTCCGGTAACTGTTGATCAGTCCAGAAGGAATTTTAAGCCATTCCACTGTACAGAACAGATACAACATGTGGTGGGGATTTTGTTTTAAATGTTGTGGTTCCTTCACAACATTTCTACTGGATTAAAGTCAGAACTTGGTCATCCCTAACAGTAACTTTATTCTTCTTTAGCCATTATCTGGTAGAACAACATTGTGCTTAGGGGTACAGTCTTGCTGATACATTTCTTTTAGGACAGATGCCCTGGTACTTTGTTTTATAATTTACTAGTATATTCAGTTCCATCAATATTGGCAAGCTGTCAAGTTTCTTCTTTCTCCAGACATAATTTATAACATGCATGTTGTGTACCACATCTTTGTTGGATTGTATTATCAAGTAACATGTACACAAGCCTACATGCCTGGAAACATTTAAACAACCATTTGGAATAGCAAATTCACAGTTTTCTGTGCTCATTTTTTGTTAGCTGGTTTTCATTCTAACTTGATGCTATGAAAAATAAAATGTCACAATTGCTTTTGTACAGATGTACAGATACAGATACACGTACAGATGCTAATAGCAGGCATCTTTACATCAAGTGTTCATATTTTAAGTGATTCCTCTGTTCAGACTATTTCAGATATCACAAAGTAAGAATTATTTATATGAATCTTTTTAACAATGGAGAATTGTCTCTTAGCAGCTTTATTTAGTTAGCTAAAGACATTTCCAAATTGAGCAAGGACAACAGTGCCAAGAAAAAAATGGCCTAAACAGGGAAGACCTAGACTCAAAAAAAGACCAAGACGCCTTGGGCAGCTTAGATGATATACATAAGAATCAAATGTATCTGATTAATACGTTTGTAATAATGGTTTAAATACACAGAAATAACTACTTAAAATATAATAATTAAAATAAAATACAAGATGAAGGTAAATAAATTAGAGATAATGTAATATGACAAATATAATAAATATGTATCATATTGTTCAAACAGGTATTATATTGTATGAATACCACATTCATTCACACTGGCAAATGCAATAAATGTTGATGTAATCCAAAATATTTAAAATATGCTATTCAATTTCAGTAATCTAAAAGAATCCATTACAAATGGCATCTAATTGAATGTATTCTGTCATATATAGCAAAATTAATTTTAAGTAACCCTCCCACAACAGCTTACAAAAGCGAGTGAGGTTCTGCCTGGGGAGATGAAGGCCTGCATATGTATGTGTATGTGCATATGTATGTGTGTATTTTTTTTTAGAAATTAAATAGTGTGGATTCCAAAATTACACAGTGTCTTCTTCTCCAGCAATACCCATGCATTATTAACATTTCCACGCTAAGCGTGGATGTACACAATGTACACAAAACAGTTTGGTAGAGCATCACCTCTGGCCAGGCATACCTCCCGTTGAGTCACCTCCTTTATCTGCAGTGTCATCACTTCCCTTCCGGATCTCCCACTATGTAAGCAAAAGACAATGGACCTCCGGTAGCCATTAAGCTCACTGACATCATCAGGGTCAATCTCAGCAGCCCTCAAATAGGGCTTAAGTGGATGAGGCACGGGAGTCGCGTTTTGGGACATTTTTCCAAACACAGATTAAGCTCATAGTCAAAGACAGCAAATGGGTCATGGGTGAAGTCTCTCAGGGAAAGAAAAGCAAAGCCCATCACTGCCAGAAGTGAAAGCTAATTAAATGATCTAAAACATACATATATGAATCTTCTATTGCCATTATTAAAACTACAGTTTTAAACAAATTCTTTTAAATCATTTAACAGAGTAGTTGTATCACATGAAATTCTGAATGATCAAATTCGAAAACGCGTATCCTTTACAAAATGAATCTTTATAAGGTTAAATTACAATATTTAAATATAATAGCATAAGTAAAAAAATAACTTATACAATATATGTTTCATATGTTGACATAATCTGTTTTGTGGATTCAGTTGTCCATTGCAGTGCAGGGTATAACTTGAGCAAACTTTCCCGTTCAAGTTCATCAGTCACATAGAAGAAATGCACAAAGCTTGAAATTTTAATAGTGCTAGATAAATTCTATGAAACTCCGAGCATTGGCAAATGAACGAGCTAACTGCCACAGCCAGCCATTTATACATTTCCTCTCTTTTCTTCCCCTTATTTACCTTAGCAATCAACGAGACTTCTCTCAGCGAATCGACAGTTCGTGTGAGCGTGTTCCAGTCAGCTGCGGGCGGATGCTAAGTAAAGAGTAAACACCCATGATTCCTATTCTTCCTGTCCAACCAACCATCAGCGAGAGGATTTACATATGCACACAGAACATAGACAAGTACTTTCTCTTTTTGGGCGTCGTGAGGGGAGCTGAAAGTGCAGCTCTTAAAAGGTGTACAGCAACAATGCACACAGTGTGGTTGATCAAACTTATAGCCGAACGAGAGGACTTCACTCTGCAAAAGTTACTACTCCAATTAATCTTAGAAATAAGGAAAGCTGGAGCTGACCAGGAGACTAAACTTGAAGCCTTACTAAACTTGAAGCATTTTTATAGTCATCTCTGTTATAAAATAGGGATTTTTCATCTAAAGATGTGACAGAAAGTAGTAAGGGTATTACAAATACTTCCCCACACCATTTACACTATATTTAAACAGAGCTGTTTAAGAGTGAATGTTCTCTTCTCTCTTTCTGTGTGACAACAACAGACGAATTGAAGAGATGATCAGTGCGTGTGTGCAAAGCTCTGGTGCTAAATAAACCTTCATGAATGAGTCTTGCATTCTTTAGTGTGGGCCATAAGGTAGCAGGACCTTGCCAACAACATGCATTAAATCCCATTAAAATTGCCTTCATTATGGCATAGGCCTTTGTGTAATGGAAAAGACTCTCTTTGTCCCCTGAGTCTCATACTACTGATGGTGGAGCATGCACTGGGACTATTCCCACAAAACCATACTCACCTCCTCAAGGGTGAGTAATAATGTTCGTGTTAAAAGGGTGTACAGTACAAAACACACTGCACATACTTTCACCAGCTTAAACCTCTAGCTATATGCAAACAGTCAATCATGCCTGGCTGGACATAGCAGATTTTATGTATTTTATTAAATAGTAATGGATTAAACAATAAAAAAGGCAAATACAGCAACACTTTTCACTCCCTTGTAATAATGCCAATTACATTTCCTAAAACATTTTAATAAATGTAAAGCCTTCTTTTGTCAAGTTCCTATTTTTCATCGGTATTTGCCCTGCAAGTCTTAAAAAAACGTACATGAAACTAACTTGGCCATAACTAACAGTGCAGTCAAATAATAAGCCGTAGTAAAAGGGTATGGACATGGGGTAGGGGATGGGTGTAAAAGCAGCGCAAAGTCAAAATACTGGGTATAGTGATGCCATGACATACTGTGACATAGTACAATTCCTGGGTATTTATCTTTAGAGCTCATGTATGGATAGCCAACACATAGTGGAAATCACACATAAGGTCAACAAAGAAAGCAAAAAAACTGGAATGGCAGAGAAAAATGCCTGTTGGCTGTTGAATGCCAAAGTTCTACAAAACATTCATTTATCAGTGAATTACTAGGAAATTAAGGTTAAGTTAAGGCACAGTCAAGCAGGCTATTTGATCATTTCAGCAAATACTTTGCTTTAGATTGATTGTGCAGTATTGTGCAAATGTCTTAGATCTGCTGTTTTAAAAAGGCCATTGCTGATCACTTGGTATCCTGATGAAGTTGCCAGAGCCTGCTATTGCTCAAGTAAAGAGAGGGAACACAAAATAAGTGCCAATGTAGCTTTTTTTTCTTTTTGGATTTATTTATTTTGTATTACTACATACAAATCTCGTGTATTTTCTGATTACATTCTAATAAACAACACATCTAATGGTGTCATGGTGACCTTTACACATTACTGTATGTCATAATGTTTGTAATGAGTCTTTTATGGCAAATTAAAAAGTTGTGAGAATGACTCATTACTTGCAAAAGATAAACTTTGTAATTACCAGGGTTTTCTGAAAGGGAATACATAAATAGAGATAAATACTCACAGCAAATGTTATTAATGAGATTCAGTGAGAGAGGAGTAGAAAGAGACAGTCTGAAAAAGGGACACCATCTGACTGTGGATGAAGGAATAAACAATGTAATGTACCAGTCAAACGTCCACTCGCCACACACTGTCTGTGTGATAAGATCAAGTGTCAGTTGCCTCCTCAAGTGCCTCCTGTCACTTCATGTTGGTGTGAACATAGTGGAGATGGGGGTATGCTTATGAAAGGAATTAAAAAGAAGGGCTGAATGAATATGGGGGGAGTGGGGGCTAGGGGCTAGGATGTGAAGCAATCAGGGGAAAAACGACCCAAGTAAGAAGGACTTGTGCAGTCACTGTGAAACTATCTCCTTTTTATCTTCCGAAAGGACTTCTGAGGTGATCCGAGGAACATAATTATTTTCACCCAATAAAAGCAACATATGCTAAGACAATAAAAGACCTTATTGGACATCTATTCATTAAAAGGTGGTAGTAAAAAGTGGAAAATTCGTGTATGGGAATGAGGTTTAAAAGGGCTTTTCTGAATGTGAAAATCGGCTTAGAGCTCTTTATAACGCAGTGCTACCACCCCATGTTCTAATATAAAAGAGTTTGAATAAAACATGAGCTGGGTGTGGGTTTATTGGGCGTACGCTCTTCCATGCTCAAAGATATCTGAAGGATGAAATTTTTTTTGCAGTTTTTTTTTAACTTTATTCATTTCTGCTCACTGTAATGAGTTTCAGCTGTTTGAAGAACAGGGGACTGGAGAAAAGGAGGCTGTTCTGGTGTTGACTGCATGGTTATGGCCCTTGGTAAAAGCTCTCACTTAGGAGGCTGTCACCCTGCGCACCAGTGTGCACTCGACACTGTCGCTGAATGAGCTGAGCTAATGTAAAGAGTGATGCCAAGTAATCACAGCAGGGAGAGGAAAATCTGAGGTCATGTGACCTTGAAAGTGTCACAGCTATAAACTTTTAGCTTATTGCCTTAAAAAGAATAGCAATTACGGATTTGTTTTCCGTAAAGCATTTATGCTACTCGCATTATATAATAATGTATTATATTATAAGATGTGGTAGTTAGAAAAAAATGTTTTAGCAGCAGCTATGAACTACAATGTTGATATACAGTATAAAGCCTATTCTTAAAATATATAAAGACATTAAACATTAACCAACAATATTCTACATGGAATATGTTAAATAGCCAGTGTTAAACAACCAGAAAAGTTATATTATCAGCTATAGTTTATGGTCTTGACTATAAACAAAGATTAAAACGTGATGACAGTAATTTAATTATACTGATTTGGTAATTGAAGGTGAATGAAGACACAACACTCATACAAATAAAAATATGTGGTCAGGTATTATGTGCAATACCCGTACCCTTAGTAGTAGTCAAAACACACTGTCGCTTACCGCATGCTTACACGCAGACATGCACACAATGTTGGAAACCAAAAAGCAAATCTTTTGGCTATTTCAGTTTTCAAAGAAAGTATCAGTTTTGTATTAGCATCCCAGAACAAAAATATCTCTCTCTCACACACACACACACACACACACACACACACACACACACACACACACACACAAAGACAAGTCCTGTACTGCCTCTGACCAGATGATCACAGGCTCTGATGGGTTTATAATGGGGTTAGAGTGAGTTCATACAAGCTCAGTGTGCTATTCTAGCTGAAGTCAACCTATCCCAGTGCAGCACTGCTGAGTTAATCAGCCTATCCCAGTACAGCACTGCTGGAATAATAAGGCCACAGACAGGTGCAGGCTTATCCACAGTACCTGCCACACTAATTGGACTCAAAAGGCCCTCTATACTGGGATACCACAATCACTGTCTTGACGAATTCATTCACTCACATACACTCCAGAATCGCTCATTAGTGGGGCTCATGGGGTGTCTCCTATAATAAAGCCATTATCACTCTAATGACTCCAAACTGAAAGCAAAAAATCTGTCAAAGGCTGCACACACACTAAGCACACTGTCCAATATAGTCGACTGTACTAGGAAACTAACTGCGAGGAAGGTTTTGGGAAATTGAACAGGAGACAGACAATGAAAACTGACATTTTGTTGAAAATATGATTCCTGATTTGTAATAAATCTACTCTGACAGTATGACTGTATGTTTATACATGCTTAACAACTGGTAGGTATACTTGTACCTCAGTTCTTGTCATTTCCTCCAGAAGGCATGATGAGAACCACAAACCGCGAGAACTGAGCATTTTTTTTCCCAGAAGGAATAACGTAAATTTAATGAATTTGTTCCGCACTATATAAGGCATTATATGCATTAATGAACTGCATGAATGGCATATGTTAAGATAAATCAATAAGTGACATGCTTTATGAACCGAGGAGTAACAAGTGTCTATTCTGTATAATAGTGGACCTTATGATAAGTAATGACAAGCAAGTAAATGTTTAAACACTTATGTTAACCTACAGTTGGCCATATAAACACAAAGTTTGTTCTATAATAAAGTGCTGCAAAACTCATGTAATAAGAAGTAAAAACAAACCACTTACTCTAAAGGTGAACTCGAGGGGGCGAAAGCATATCTGTTTATGTTAAATGCAGCCTGTGTTCTGAAGGATTTCCCACCTGTGTACCTGAAGATTTCACGTTCAGTTGGCAGTCAATACAACCCTGTTTAAGACCCATGGAGACTTATTTGCACTACGAATACACTACAGTATATGTAAAAATAAATAAAAACACAATAAAACATATCCACGCTCAGCAACGGCTATTGTGAATCACTTTGTGCTGAATCATGAATAAAGAATCGTGAATTGAGTTTTGGTTGACTCATAACTTTAAGCAAATGTGTCGAGTACTAAGTAAAGACACAAGCCAAGACAATTTGGCTAGTCAAACTCCATCAAGAACCGAATTAGACTCATTCTGAGATGGTCGTAGACTGAGGTTACACTGTACTTTTAAACTAAATCTGCATCCAGTGTTTCTACTCACTCTTATGTTTCTAAAATAATATAGCATCTTCATGGCAATACCCCAATCAGGCATAGCAAAACTAACAAACCTAACCAACCTGACAAACCTGACAAAGTGATAACATTAACAATGTGATGCTTTGTGCAATGCTCTGCTCGCAAACGGGAACAAAAAAAGAAAAAATGTCCTGGCATTCATGTGGATGTCACAAGCACCACCTACCTAAACATGGTTGCAGACCAGGTACACCCATTCATGACACCAATAGTACACTTTACCAATAGTACACTGTAAGCAGGATAATGCAGCCTGTCACACTGCAAAATTTTTCATGGAATTGTTTGAGTAACATAACAGTTGAAGGACTTGACTCGACTCGGGCTACAAAATGTTTCAGATCCCAATCTTATTGAGAATCTGTCAAATGTGATTGACACATCCATGGATTCTCCAACTCACAACATATAAGACTTAAAGGATCTTTTTACAAGACAACGTTAATGAGTAGCAGCTTATGTGATAAAAGGTCAGCTATGTTGAACTACTAGTGATGATATTCAAGATCAAGCATATACTATTAATACAACTAAGTCTGGCAGAAGAATAATGATAATGACTCTTCAATCAAGGAACTGCCAATTAACAGCAATCAAGCTTTGCTACCTTTGATTATTGTTATTTCATTACCATTCCTATTCTCAGTTCTCAGTCTTTTTCTTACTACCCACAATACACACACTTAGCCAATCTTCACTTTGTAGTACTGGACGTTGCTGACTCAATCTTAAACTTAAAAAAGATATCACTGCATCATTAAATGCAAACAGTAATCATATTAATTTACCAAGAGTGTCATTTTCACAGGAGAGCAACTAGCAGAAAACATTATGAAAATGTCTGAGAATACTGGTAATTGAGTTGATTAGTGTGACCTTGCTAGCCAAGGTAATAATGGGACGAGTAAACGAAGCATGGGGGACTGAGTTATGACCCCTTGTTCATTCTCTCGCACTCTCCTTAGCTATATGTTGAGGGGTGGCCAGTAGTAGCACACCTCTTGCTCTGACAAAGTGATCCTGGGTGACTAGCCAAGCTTGTCGTGCTGCTTAGCGCTTTTATCCCAGAAAGTAATGAGGGGGCTAGCAGTCTGGCAGTCCATAAAGAGCAGAGACCAGCCTGTCGCAGGATTAACCAATTCTGAGGGGAAAAAGCTTTGCATTTAGAGTAGACCGAACACGTACTAGATTGAGAGGCTGAATGAAAACCATGAGCGAAAAAGAAGGCATAATTTACTCTCAACCTTTTGTTTATCATTCATATGGAGAGACACTAAGTAATTAAATGTATAATACATCCCCTCCCCCCACAAACAAATGTACAAGCTTCTGTTTCGACTTTAACAGGCACAAAATGGCATAATATTTTACAGCACTCTTACACTCTAATACAGTTTTTATTGGTTAATGTAACAAATGTGATGATGTCCAGTGTCCTCCATTATCTCCTCATTCCCATTTCAGAGTGCAGGTCCTACTAAGTAATTGTCCATCAACTGACTTACAAAGTTCTTTTTCGTTTGTGAATTATGTACTTTTGTTGGATAAGCATCTTAGAAGCAAGTTACGACTCAACCCAAAATGATCAAAGTCCTGAGAACAGAGAAGCTGATGCAATGGATTGAAAGCACGAGCCAAACAAATGACCATCCACTTAGATTAGTGGAGATGTTGCACAGCTGAAGACTGGTGAGACGACCTAATCAGAATTAGACTCACAGTGCACGGAAGGGTGAAGAACATAAACTACAATGGCCACATGGATCAGAGCCTGAATTCAATGAGCCATGAGCTCGTTCACCCCTGAGATGGAAAGTGAGATGTGCACACTAGTCTGGCTTCAATTACAGAGTGCCGTTTACTAGTCATTTGTGCATCACATAAATGAATGTATGAGGCCAATAAGAGATAGAGCACAGTACATCTCACTGGAAATGTATTTACATGCTCACAGGACAAAGGGGCAGAAATAAGGGCTCAGCTTTGTTATAATCGTCTTAAGACCTCATTAAAATACACTCAAACTGAACTTCACCGAACTTCACCTCTGCCTGTGGACCTCTGCAGCCCCCATGACATCCACATTCTCTACATGATTATGTTATTGTCCATGTCCATTAAGAGAGCTTTACCTTGCCACTGTCGCCCTAGGCTTGCCCAATTTGGGATGAGCCTTTTAAGATAATATAATACTGTAAAGCAGCTTTGAGACTGTACCATTGTCAAAAGCGATATATAAATAAAATTGACTTTGATTTATGTTACACTACCATAATAAATTAATTACGAATAATTAATTTTTAAAAAATCACATTAAAAAGTCACCAATTCCAAAGAATAGACTACAAACTTTGTTAGCAGGTTAAGTATATTAAAAACCAAGAAAACAATCATGTCAGACCACAGACGTATGAGAATGGACATTATGGGATGAATACCTCTATGAAAATATATCACTATATATTGGAGTAAGGATTTAGAATATAGCAAGCTTCTGAAAATATGATACTACCTAATGTACACCTACATAGGCATTCATGCACAGAGAGATGTGCACACTCTCGTACACGTCCGTCTTCATTAAAGACAGGGGCCAGACACCTCTTTGTCCTTATATACTCCTGCTGGCCTGCTGACCCCTAAGCCGACAAACCTGGCGTCTTCTCTCTCTCTCTCTCTCTCTCTCTCTCTCCCTCTCTCTCTCACACACACACACACACACACACACACACACACACACACACACACACAGACACAGACACACTCCTGCCGTGCAGCATACATTACTGCTGACATTCCACATTAAATTATGCTGCTGTCAGCCAATGGCCCTCTCCTCAAATTCATTTTAATAAACTTTCTCTCTTTCTTCTTTTCACCCCCCTCTCCCTGACTCCTCTGCTCCTCTCTCTCCCTCACTCTCACACACACTCTCTCAAGGTTACTGCTAAGGGAGTCACCTTCAGTGTCAACCCCCAGGGCTCTCTCTACTACTCTCTCACCCACACAATCACAAACAATCAAAATTGCACAGCCCAAACACATAAGCATGTGCCCAAATGATCTCTCTCTCTCTCTCTCTCTCTCACCTTTTCTCACTCACACACACACACACACACACACACACACACACACACACACACACACACACACACACACACACACACA
>JAUZST010000355.1:53891-70957 GCA_034779995.1 Parotocinclus haroldoi
AGAGAGAGAGAGAGAGAGAGAGAGAGAGAGAGAGAGAGAGAGAGAGACAGAGAGAGAGAGAGAGAGAGACAGACAGACAGACAGACAGACAGACAGACAGACAGAGACAGAGAGAGAGAGAGAAAAGGAGGACTGCGATCTAGAAATCAGATTAAAAATCCAGTAAACACAGCTGGATTTTATTCCAGTGGTCAGATTTCTCAAAGCATATGCCTTATTTACCCGATTCAATCGCTGGCACTGTGGTACTCTGATGGGACTCAGGGAGCCTAGCGGCTAAGGTACTAGGCGATGGCCCAGGGTTCAAGTCCCCCCTCCGCTGGGCTGCTACGCTTGGGTCCCTTAACCCACGATTGACTGGATTGTAAGACGAAAAAAAAAAAACAGGGTTGTGAGTTCTGCTTATTCGAAAGAGATTTTGCTTCCTTTTAGGCTTATTTCCGTAGACCTGGTGCTGGATTGCGGATCGTGTGCGTGGATCTGGCAACCCTGGTACTGAACACGTTCAGGAATTCCACTAAAGGGCTACTGAAAGCCTCGGGGAGACTCTGATATGTAATATTCGAGTTTGAAGGCGATGAGATTATTGGCTGGTATAAATCGGATCATTACGCTAAGTCGCGTAAACCCCGGGGTTTCCCGTTACCCGATTACTCAAGTGGATTCAGACTTCTTGATTGGATTCCTGACGAAATCTGATTTTCTGCAGTCATCGGGTTCAACGTTGTGGGTCTGGGCGCGCTCACTGTCATCAATTTTCCTCTACTGTAGGAAGATTTTACGGACACAGCTCGGGCCCGGGCAGCGATAACACTTCTTTAACGTGGCCATCGGCGTCAGTGGCCATCTCAGCGACACACACACACACGCGGTTACATCCGTACACAAGTTCATCTCGAGACTAGTCATCTACAGTATATACAAGCACACAAAGTCAACGCCAATTTAGAGACGCCGATTAACCTAGCACACGTTTTTGGACTGTGGGAGGAAACCGGAGTAACCGGAGTAAGTAAACCCACGCAGACTCCGCGCAGAAAGGACCCGGGCCGCCCCGCCCTGGGATCGAAGCCCCAGCGGTGCTAGCCACCGAGTCCAAGTGAACCGGGCCCGGGCCCAGTATGCTTAAGGTGGACTCGGGCATGGCACCAATGCAGTGTGATTAGGAAGCGATCACACCAGTCAAATGCCCCTTTGCTTTGGGTTTAGACCGACTGGGCACCAGTTCTGAAAGTAACAGCACCGTGCTAGAGGACATTTGTGAGAGGATCAGCTAGAGACAGAATTAGATGGAGCTGTTATAGACGGTGTTTAGGGCTCGGAGGAAGAGATTATAGGAGATAAATAAGGAGAGCGAGAGAGGGGGGGGGGAAGGGGAAGGGTTGGTGGTTCATAAATAAAACTAATGGGCAAACAGCAGGAGGCTGGGTTGAGCCTTTAGCCTGATTTATACTGTGTCATTGACACACACACACACACACACACACACACACACAGTGCCTATTACACCCCCTCTTAAACACACACCGACAGCATGATTTTGTCCCAGATAACAAACACACACACACACACACACACCCGAATGCAGCTTACTCTCAAGTCCAACAGTCTCACAACACTAGTGATATGTTTTGCTTTTTATTGGATTGTGTTATCAGTTTTACTCGATTAATACGTCCTTCATTCGGTCAACTTTCCACTCGGGACGCCAGTAGGAATTTCCAATAGGGAAAGAAAAAAAAAAAAAGGTTCCCTTTTCTCCTTCACATTGCACCAAGTCATTAAGCAGAATCCTCTTTCCACTCACAACTCATCTTACAATGCATGAAATTGTTTGTTAAGAGCCCAAGAGCTCAAGGATCGCTAGCAGTGACAGCGCAGTAAAGGTGGGATTTGAACCCTCGTTCTTTTGGTTCACGGCCCCATACCTTAACCACGAAGCGGGCTTTATATTGTCGGTGTAACGACTGGGATGGGACAGTGGTTATGGGGGTTAAGGGATGATGACCGGGCTCTTGGGCAGGGCCATAAAACAATGGCTGGGCTACAGTGAGCGCGTTTATATGCACCCCATAATCCCATCCTGGTCATTTGATTATTACACTGGTCATGTACGCAGCGCACCCCGATCTAGAAATCCGATTGGATTCCATTAATCAGATTGCTCAAAGCATGTATAGCGGTTGCCAGGTCCACCTATTTTTGTTTTTCCGCTTGCCTTTCCTATTTCATTTTTCTTTCTTGCTGAAACTGGCAACCTCCGGATTTAAAGGCAAGGAAGCAGCCATGAAACGCTCTGTGGAGAACGCAAGAAACACAAGGCATAAACGGGAAAATGAACAATCCGATGATTGAGTAGTAAAAGGTTTGAAGTTTACGTTATGAATCCAATCCTTACTCAAGGCGGGTAATCTGATTTTCTGCTATCGGGGGTATTAGGTGCACGTCAATGCGCACGTTTGGACATCTTTCAGGGTTTCAGAGATTCTTTCCACAGACCTGGATGCAGACCTAATCCTAATCCGCAGGATCTGGCAACCCCGGAAATAAACGCAGTACCTGCTAAATGGGCTACCGAGCACTCTGTGGAGATTCTGAAACGCTGTCGGCGCTCGAGAGATCGAGCTCTTTGATAGTTAATTGATAAACTCTGAAGTTGATGTCACGTCTTTCGGTGAGATTATTATGTTTCTGTCTGGAAGCAGAAACCTGATATAAGATATAAAGTCCCCCCTAAATCGGATTTTCCGCTGTTATCGGATTATTGCGGTGCATGTAAACGTGCTGAGTTTGTGAGAGGCTCTGGATAAGAGCGTCTGCTTAAACGTGAATGTGTAGTGCTGGCCCCGCTTTGGGCCGAGGAGCTGAGGATATTTAGAGTCTCCTTGCTTGATGTGTCACATATAGAATCAAATTTGTGTGTGTGTGTGTGTGCGTGTTTATGTTTCAAGTCGGTGTGTTTCAGCAGCGAGTCATAAATCACTGCAGCTTGGTCCTCCTACGGGCCTGTTACTCTCATCTTACATCCCCCCCCACACACACACACACACACAGAGGTTTTCAGCCCAATTTTCCAGTCAGCAGTAAATGCTAGTGAGCCGGAGCCTGGTGTATCAGCGGCCTGGGACGTCGTTATAGCTGAAATCTGCAACTTTTATCACTTAATTACAGGTGCGGCCCGTTTTAACGGCCGCATCGCATGCTGCAAAGCGGGACGCTGACCAAAACCGGACGACGACCGGACGCTGGCGTTGCCACGGTCACGGTGCAGTTTGGAAACTTTGCACACGGTGCATTCCGTTGAACAAAAACTTCAAAACATTGAAAACAGTTCAGTACGATACGGGGGCGCTGACCTTCGTTTGATCTTTCATAAAACCAGAAACCCCTCGGCGGAAACGGAAGAGGAAGAAGAACAACAACGCACACACAGCAGGTGCTGCAAGGTTTCTCTCGTACCGGGTTTCTGTCATTCAGACGCGAATAAGAAGGATTTAAGACAGGTTTTTTTTTTTTGTTACCTGTTGTAACTCGTTAAGGTGAACAGCCCTTAGACAGAGCATGCCTGAGCTTTATTATCCTGTTACTAAACCGACTGTCTATTTGGTAAAAGAAAATTTTTTTTTTTAAAAAAAGCTCATTCGGATGATTCGTTGTAGCAACATTCACTGATAAAAGGAGACCAAAAGGTTTTTTTTTTTTCTTTCATCATACAATAACAAAAAAAAAGAAAGGAAAATATGATTATATATGAACAAATTTCATCACATATTGTGTCAAATAGAACACTAGATGATATATATTAAATAATACATAACCTAAAACTGAGCAAGCCTGGGGTGGCAGTGGCTGTAAAATCCCCCTAAACATAATCGCTGGGCAGCCTGGATGTTCTATGTCATTTTCTATAGTAGCAATAATTTAAATAAACAGAATCTAAACAAATAGGAACAGAGAGTAAGGTAAAAAAAAAAAAAAATAATAAAATAAAACTATGTAAACTAATACGGTCGAGAAAATGTAATATCGAAATAAGGGTGTAGTTAAAGTAAAAAATTAAGATGATTTCTTAGTATTTATCTCATGCACATACGGCATTTCAGAGTCCATTCAACAATAATGGGTTTAATCCCAGGGTTGCCAGGTTCAGCGAGACAATCCAGCATCAGGTCTATGTACATAAGCCCAAAGGAAGCTAACTCTGTAAGATAATAATTAATAATAATAATAGATAATAGCACATAACACAATAGCGTAGAATATAATAGCGTCATAAGCGTATCGGCGTTATTTAGTCGAGAACACAGAGCCACTGTAGGGTTTGTTTCGTCAGATGTGAGAACGAGAGAGAGATCTTCGAATTGTCGTTCATTATCTCGTTCATTATCTCATTCTCTGCACGTTAGGAAGTTGCTGAGATGCCTTCGTTTTATGAGGAAGCGATGTCAGCAGCAGGGGCTCCGTAATTATTACCTCGTACCCCTTCAGAATTCAAGCAAACCCGCAGGAGAACCAGCAGTGACCTGTGCTGCTTTACGTTCCTCACTCTCCAGAGCTTCATCAGACATCTCGCTTTCTCTCGAATGCCATTTGGATGAGGACTCAGAAGGTACTTGGTTCTAAACCAGAGCACATTACGTGATTAATTCAGCATGAAGGCTCCGCGCCGCTGCCTCACAGCCAGAAGGTCCCGGGTTCAATCCCAGGGCCGGGCGACCTGGGTCCTCCCCGTGTCTGCGTGGGTTTACTCCGGGTACTCCGGTTTCCTCCCACAGTCCAAAGACGTGCGTCTTAGGTTAATCGGTGTCTCTAAAGGTGGCCCCTAGTGTGTGCCCTACGATGGATTTTAGACCCATTTGCTACCCCTTCACTGCCGGTTTGGGAGGGCCTGACTGCACACCACTGCTTTAAGAAGTGCAGAAAGTCTAAGCTGATGATGTTGAGGAAAACATCCAACATGGCGCTAGAGCGAGCCAGTCTTTGTGATAACCTTAACTGCTATAATTAGGTTTATTAAGTGGCCCTTAAAAATTGCTATTATCGTTATTCTTATCCGTGATGGGTGAAATTTTGGCCTGCAATTCAATACGCACGCATGCTCACACACACTGTTGGATTGGGAATATTTTTAGGGGATATTTCTATTGCCTCACACACAGCGAGAAGGTCCTTGCATCGGTCCCAGGTAGAGCTGCCTGGGTTGAGTCTGCATGGGTTTACTTTGGGCACTCCCACAGTCTGGAGAAATACATGCTAGGTTAATTGGTGAGTGTAAGGCGACTACAACTGATTGGCTCCCTCCCTAGGGTTGTTCCTGCCCCCTGTCGCCAGATAGGCCCCGGCTTTCTCGTGACCCTGACCAAACATTTAAGCGGAGCAGAAAATGAATGAATTCAATAAATGAAATAAATCAAATGTTGCCTCTCACTGTACCTCAGGAAAGCGTGCAGTGGTTTAGTCCAGGCCTGTCGTTTCCATCGTTCCATTATCTGTTTTTAATCATCTCAACTTACTCAGCTTACAATAAAGTATCCGATTCCGTTAACACACTTGGCAGTTGTTTTTTTTCCCTCTAGGTCTCTTGCTCCTGGCAGTATTTAGAGCGTAAGCAGTAGTAAATATGGGACCATTTTGGATACAGACCTTCATGGGGTCTGATTTCTGGACGCCAGCCTGTTAATATCGACCATCAGAACTAGTTGACACTACAACATGCCTTTATAGAACCCCTTTTAACACAGAGTCTTACATGTTTTAATAAGAATTTGAAGCTGTTAGCTTGCAGGGTTGAGCGTATAAATAGTTTCTGTGTTCTGGCTTGGAGACGTCGCAGTGTGGATAATATATTCTAACATGTACTTATTTGCATTTCATTCTGTCTTGCCCTCCACATTCATCACTCTCCTTCTCTCACCCTGAAACTCGGACCATTTTTCTTTTCTACTTGCAGTTTGTCAGTCGGCAGAGTGAGACCACGTTCGCTCGGAGTAATTTATTCAGCCACCAGTCGAAATCCAAGCGCCCGGCTATTATCGGAATTACTTACGTAGCGCGAGATAAAAACCTCCCGCCGTGCAGCATGTGCGATATTGCTTAATTTATACAACGTTTTTCGTCAATAACCCCTGGTTTACGGGGGCTGGTACACCAAATGCCATGGCAAGAACATAAATTAATTTAGCCTAATCGCCGCTGCTTGCTTGGCACCATGGCTGGAGGAAATGCAGCAGCTACTCCTGGTTGCTAATCAGCAGAGGTGCTGGAGGAAGACACGCCTTCATTTGCATGGTGATTTATAACTGGAACGGTGTTTAATCTTTTTTGTGTTGTCTCTGTGTGTTTGGGTTTGGGGCAAGTTCATCAGTGTGGGGACCGAATGGAAGCACAAGAACAGAAACATCCGAGGGTTTTGACTTCACTGGGACATTTTGCTCGCCCCAATACGCCCCAACTGCTACAAAAATCGCAAATTCTTTTAAAACGCCTAAAGAGATCAAATATATTTTATATTAAATTCGAGATTAAGGTTGGGGTTAGGTGTTTATGGCCTCGAGTGTTTTAATGCATTCACGATATTCAATCCCTTTCTGTGTGGAGTCTGCATGTCCTCCCCGTGTCTGTCTGGGTTTACTCCGGGTTCTCCGGGTTCTCCGGTTTCCTCCAACAGCCCAAAGACATGCATTATGCCCTAAAATGGATTGTTCCTTTCCTTGCGCCCAGAGTTGCCAGGTGGGCACCGGCTGGCCCGCCACCCCGTGTGGATTAAGCAGAAGATAATGGATGGATGGATGGATGGATATATTGATTGTTATTATATTAAATTCCCTGTATTCTCTGCTTGTTTTTTAGTAAAGAGACAGAAGGAATGATATATACCGTAGTTATACCAATGTTAAAATAGTGATATATTCAATCTAATGATGGCCTAAGACTTTTGCACAGTGCTGCAACACACATTAGCATTTAACCTCCGCGCCCCTTCATCAGACGTATTAAAGGCATGAAGACACCCTATCATGAATTTGGATTGTTCTGAATCATTTTAAATCATGTCTATTCGGTTCACGGTGGATGAGCTGAGCAGCCATGGGAAGAGCTCTGAAACATTCTAAATATGACCTGAGGCTAGGCGGACCATCTTGAGACAGTGAGCACGTCTTGATTGACAATTCTAACAGCTGGGGGCCGTGATGTCCTCTGGCCAAATAATGTTTCCTCCCACATATTCGATACGGTCAAAAACCCACAGCCCCTGAATCTTAATTGCGAAACTTCAGAAAATGGTGGTAAGTTAGTGAGGCTCAACACTCCTGAGAAATAAGCAAGAGTTTCCCAGGCACATCTTCTCCAAAATGCAAACACTTTCTTGGCTTGTCCGGCTGCCAGATCAATCATTTATGGGTCCATGTGCAGGATCTACAGACCCAGCTGCAACATCTGTGGCCAAATGCGCCACAGGATGCCATGTGTTCCTCCACGCATAAACCATATCTCATCTTGCATCCAGACTAGAGGTGGCCTAACAGGGTAACTAGAGCCTCCCTTCATCTGTACAGTTACCCCCAATAAACTCATCCTTTCAATCCAATATTATATTCACACAAAGTTTCATTCGATCCCAACAAGGTACATATTCTTTGGGGTCATTGGATTATTATGAATAATGAATTCTATGACTAGGGTAGCACCGCTGCTATCTAAGAAGGTGGGTTCAGTCCCAGGGTGGAGCGACCTGGTTCCCTAATAAGGTTAGAGCCATGATCATGGGTAGCATGTGATAAAATCACTGTTTTCCCGTATTTGGAGAACACTTCTTCTGCTTCGCCATCATTCCAGATTTGTATCCTCCTAACCCATTATGAGCCTCATCTTAGAAGACCTTTCGGGCTTTAAGATGCTTTATGAGTAACTTTTATCTTTAATGGGAAGATTTTTACTCCTCACTTTAAGAGGGAAACGCCCACAATTGTAAGATTTTTCATAGAATGTCATCACTAGGAGCTACTCTTCGCACTAGGAATCTTTATGAATACGACCTCGGGGTTAGAGAACACAAAAACACTGTGTGGGCCAGTCGGTTCCCACTGTATGATTATTGATCTAGACTGCACTCCAACTGGGAACAACCCCTTCCAAACCCTGTAGAAATGGATCCCTCATAAGAACCGTGGTTGAGGTACTACAAGTCTGTTGATGAGAAGGTTCATGGTTCACCGTATCGGTGGTAAGCCTCTTTGGTTAAAATGATCTGCCATGTGTTGCAGATGTAAATGTAACTGGACAATCAGGAAAAGATCTGACCGAGGTTGGTCTGCTAAAACGACTGTATAAGACTGTATAGGAAGGCTGGTTTCCGTTCTCTCTCATGGTTCGATCCCAGGGCGGGGCGGCCTGGGTCCTTTCTGTCTGGAGTCTGCATGTCCTCCCCGTGTCTGTGTGGGTTTACTCCGGGTACTCCGGTTTCCTCCCACAGCCCAAAGACATGCGTGTTACCTTAATAGGTGTCTGTGTGTGCGTATCGCCCCGTCTAGGGTTGTTTCCGCCCTTGCGCCCAGAGTTGCCGGGTGGGCACCGGCTGGCCCACGACCCCGTGGGGATTAAGCAGAAGATAATGGATGAATGTATTCTGTGACTATCCTTTATGTTTCCGTCTTTACGTAACAATGTTTATCAGAACACGCACATTCCTTTTTTTATTTGACACCGATGCACCGCGTTAATCCACACTCATCAGAAATGGCATGCTTTTTGCTGTCTTAGAGCTTCATGAAAAGTAGGAACGACGTCAAGGATGTGACTTGGTTGCGTGTAACATCTGGATTGTTTTGGTGCGTGTGTTTCAGAGGATCAGCTACCTCCTGGTTTCCCCACCATAGACATGGGTCCTCAGCTAAAGGTGGTAGAGCGAACTCGCACTGCCACCATGCTGTGTGCAGCGAGCGGTAACCCCGATCCAGATATCTCCTGGTTTAAAGATTTCCTCCCTGTTAACACCAGCAACAACAACGGACGAATCAAACAGCTCCGATCAGGTACTGTAACCTCTGCAACAGTCAGACAAAGTTTGCCTTTCTTTCACACCGATGTACTTTGTTTTCATTTAAACCCTTCCTCTTTCTCATTTGGTTTCTTTTGGTTGTCTATAGGCAATGGCATTAAGACTTTTCTATGTCCTCTCTGTGTGCGTGCGTGTGCGTGTGCGTGCGTGTGTGTGTGTGTGCGCGTTCGTTTGTCCATGTGTATTCCTATTTGCTCAGCTCTTTCATTATTATCCATGACTCACTGCTGTGACTGCACTTTTAGCAGGTTTTAAATCATCACCCTAATTTTTACTTTGACCTCCTACTGGTCCATTGCAGTAAGTGACAAATCATGTTCTGTCTGTTTATCTCCCATACATATTTTGTTTCCTCACCTAAAATGGGATTATTATGAGCGATAAAGGAGCCCCTCCCACCTCCACGTGGTTTGTGTTTGTTAATTCGTCTAAAACGATGAGCGACCAATAAGACGACCAGTAACACCAGCTGGTCTGCTAAGCCAGTCTAACCGATCGTAACCCTGCGTTCACACTAGCCAGTTGTAAGCGTTCCTTATTTATTTTTTAAATATCAGGGTAACAGTATATGTAAATAGTCTCCATTCAGCCACGCTTATAAGAACATGTTTATGCGTATAAAGGTTTAGGAAAGGTGCACTTTAAAACCGGGCCAAAACCTGCTTGTTTGTAGACGGTTTTAATCATCAGATTTTCCCTTAATGTTTTGTTAAACCTGATCTCCTTGCAGCTTCATTCAGCATCGGGATGTATCCGTAAAGATTCTTAGACTTACTTTGAAAACGTGTCCAGCCTGTGAACTGGAGAAAATGCAGCTCTGTCCTTTTCAGGTCTGATTGGTGGTGGGACTGCGGTGGCCAAGTGGTTAAGGTACTTACTGGACTTTGGACCAGAAGGTTAAGAAGGTTCAGAAGGTTTACAAGGTCCAGGGTTCAAACCCCACGTCTGCCACACACTTGGGTCCCTGAGCAAGGCCTTTAACCCACAATTTCTTGGATTGTAAGAGTTATGGCTTGTAAGTCGCTCTGGATAAGCTGGTCTGCTAAATGACACAAATAAAATAATTGCTGTCATGTTTCATCTATTTACCCCAGGGTTGTTTGTTTTTAGTATCCATTCCGGGTGTTGCAGCATTGCTGCTGCTCCGGGTAGCGAGATGTGAGCGCATCCCTAATAAGGTTAGAGCCATGATCATGGGTAGCATGTGATAAAATCACTGTTTTCCCGTATTTGGAGAACATTTCTTCTGCTTCGCCATCATTCCAGATTTGTATCCTCCTAACCCATTATGAGCCTCATCTTAGAAGACCTTTCGAGCGTCATAAAGATGCTTTATGAGTAACTTTTATCTTTAGGGAATCTTTGGGAAGATTTTTACTCCTCACTTTAAGAGGGAAACGCCCACAATTGTAAGATTTTTCATAGAATGTCATCACTAGGAGCTACTCTTCGTACTAGGAATCTTTATGAATACGACCCCGGGGTTAGAGAATACAAAAACACTGTGTGGGCCAGTCGGTTCCCACTGTATGATTATTGATCTAGAATACACTCCAACTGAGCACTGAGTGCGTTTACGTGCAGTTATAATCAGGTTATATTCTGCAGTAGTCTGTAGTGATTTCTTAGTTTGGATTTAGGCCGAGTCAGATTAAAGTGAGCTGTGTTATTAACTCAGTAATCAGATTTCTCAGCTCATGGAGACCCTTACATTCCCTCAGTCTCTGCATGCCCAAAAACGTAACCATATAGAGTTTGCAACCGTCTTATGAATCAAACGTGGTTGCCAGGTCCGCTCATTCTAGGAGTCCTGCCATCTTTTGGGCTTGTTTCCACAGGGAAGGCAGATCCAGCAATACTGGAATTAAAAGCAACGCCTGCAAAAGAGCTAGCACAGCTGTTCAAAGTGCTAAGAGCGAACACGTTTGGGGTGAATATGAGACACAGTGGCAGCTCGTGGGAATGAAGCAAATTAACTGTATTAAATAATTAACTGGCTGCAAAGTAGAAATGTGGACAGAGTCAATGTAAACCAGGAGCTTAGCTTCCTCATGTAAGTGCATGTAAACTTGGAACATGGAATTAGTGACAAAATGAGATATTCTGAAGTAGACTTAGGTCTAATGCCCCGAGTTTCAGGCACAAGCAGTTGGTATTTCGAAGCAAACCCAAGTTAACGGAGCGTGGAATTTGAGCCGAACTCGCCAAACATTACCATAAATGCTAAACGTAGCCGTCGTGACATGGCGACAAGAGACGACCTGGGCCTGACGTTAGTAACAGACTCTGGTCTAATGTGAACGCAGGGTCCATTTAACCCCTATTCGCTGTGTGAGAATGCTAATGTTATATTAAACACTTTATAAGAGGGAAGAGTGAAGGCTTTCTGATAATCTGTTAGCCACAGTAGTGTGTTAGGTCGCGTCCCGCTTCTCCCAGGCTTTGCGATTCTGCCTTCCTTTTTCGCTCCGATTCTGCTTCCCTTTTCACCTCCGAAGTAATCTCCACACCCCCTGCTTTACGCCCAGACCGTTATGGTTTTAATTTATAGGAATCATTTAGGCTAGCACTTTATTTAAGGCTGGTCTTCATAGGGCTTAAGCATAAGCAGGCATGAGCAGTAATTATCTTCCATAAGCGTTTATGCTGTCTGATGCAAACCTGAGCGAAGCGATTAAGATTTAATGATAAAATGTATGACGAGATCACAGTAATCACCGACTTCTAGATTTATTATGAATCACGAATGAGTTACGCACAGTTTCTCCTTTTGGTTAATACTATTAAAATCCCTGCCAAGCATTAACAACGATGTTATAACGTTGTTATTACAGGTTTCTTTCTATTTTCTCTATTTACTTCCATGTAAAGTGGGTGCAGGATTTACATTATTACTTGTGGGACAGTATTGACATTATTCTGTCGCTTGAGTGAAATTATGTTTTTAATATTATTCTGCATGTTTATGGAAAGATTATGGCTGGAGGATGTATATATGTTTTGACTCTAAAGCGAGATTATGTAGGTGTAACAGTATGAGTGAAACACGTACTCATCTATTTAAATAAAATAAAGGTCATTTACCATTTCTCTAGTGTTTTTTAGTTCTATTAATAATACTTGTTAAATATAAACTCACCAGCTACTGTATTAGGTGCCCCTGTTGGCAAATGTAAAATCAGGATGGAGGCACGTAGACATGGTCCGATGCAGAAGAGCACATCTGAATGCACAACACATCAAACCTTGAAGCTGATGAGCTGCAACAGCTGCAGACCCGCATTTACCAGGTGCTTCTCCTGTCAGCTAAGAACAGGTAGCTGAGGATACGATTCACACAGGCTCACCAGAATTGGACAACAGAAGACTGGGAAAACGCTGCCTGGTCTGATGACCAAACATGAAAGCACAGATCCAGCTCGCCTTGCCGAGGGATTTTCCTCAGCACATTTTACTTAACATCACTTAATACCAACTGGGCATCGCTTACACATTACAGCCTAGCCGAGTATTTTTTGCTGAAAGCTTAAATCCTCTCAAATTGGTTTTGAGCATGACAGTACTCAAACAGCCACCACAGCCACCAGATCTCAAAGACCTTAGAAGACCAAGAACATACGGCGAGATTCACTTCACGCATGTGCAGCCGACAACAACTTGCCTCAATGTTAGGTGAGGTTGTGAAATCCCTGAGGATCATTTGCAGCACCGTGTTTGATCTACGCCACGGAGAATCAAGGCAAAAGGGGGTCCAACCTGGCACTAGCATGTACCTAATAAAGTGGCTGGAAAGGGTATAGTTACTGTTTTACGTATTCTTTCCTCACTCCTTGACTGAACTTTGCTGTTATCTTAATGCAATGTTTCAAATTAAAAAAAAAAATCTTTTTACAGTGGAGCCTCTGTGTTCGGAGCTGACTGGTTCTACAAGGATGTTTAAACTTTGATTTGTTCAGTTGGAAGTTGGAATTGAATTTCCCCATAAGAATGAATGTTATTCATCCGTTTCCAACCTCCAAATGATCATCAAGTCAAGTCAAAATTGATTTCTATACCACTTTTTTTTACAACGGAGCATCGTCCCAAAGCGGCTTTACAATCTAATATGATCTTAAAAGGCCAGTCCCGAATGGAGCGAGACTGGGGCGACAGTGGCAAGGAAAAATCCCTGAAAGTAGAAGGAAGAAACCCTGGGAGGACCAAAAGTCAAAAAGGGACCCGACCTCCGAGGTTGGCCCAGATGTTGGTTTAAATAGTTAAGCTGTAGTAACAGTAACATTAAGTACATAATCCAATTGAAATTAATTATCTCAATAGATTTAAGATAACGAGTCCTCAGCGGTAAGTTCTTGGAGGCGCATCGTCTCCTAATGACTAAACGATGGAGGGAGTTCCTGCACTCTGGTGGGACTGGTTTCTGTTGATGGAGACCAGTATAGGTGATGCTGAGGTGGAGGAACATCAAAGTGTGTGATGGTGGAACATCAGCTCAGAGAGAAAAGAGAAAATGTAGTTACTTATGCTTACTTATGTCTATCAATAATCACTGATGCCAGGTGCAGCATTTTTACACCTATGTATGTATGTAATCATGTTTGAAAGCATGAATGAAGCACCGGAATGCAATGCAATAATAACAATAATCACTAGGGACGAAATAAGTTACAAATAAAGTGAAATATTAAAGCCGCTGAGATGAATGCAAAACGCGACCAAAAAACTGAGGGAGTGTCTGAAATCACACCCATAGTCTAATATACATATACATAATATAATAATAATATAATATATATATATAATATACCCGTGATCGTGCCCTAGTTCTCCTTTTTCGTTTGGCTTTTATGAAGATCGTTGGGTGTTTTATTTAACGTTTGACATTCGGGGGCAGAACAATTCAACCGTTTTAGCCAAGAGGTTTCTACATCCTGAGGTTCCACTGTATAAGAAGTCTAAATATGGCACTGAAGTAACATTTATGTCAGGTTCCGTAAAAAAAAAAAACATATGCAAACCTTTTGATTTGAAACTTCAAAGCTTTTCGTCGAACGATGGCGATTTTTAGGAACCCCTCATGTCAGTGTCGTAAAGCCCTATGAACACCCCCTTATCCAAGGCTGCTTAGCTAGCGTTACTGAATTTACACGTCGACCTCCTTCAGAAACAATAGGCTCGGTCCAAACCCCCGCCTCTGTTTCCCAAAATGTCTTGTCTTCACTGGTCTTGTTAACTTGCTTTCTCTTGTTGTCAGCAGCAGTGTGTGAACCCTATTATGACCCTGTTTATTTTTCTTGCTTTCTCTATATTTTGTTTATTTGACATATCTACCCCTATTATTCACATGTGTGATAGAGTCTTAAGAATGAAGTCTGTATCAAGAAAAAAGAAACGCTTTAAAGAGATCTAAGCAAAAGGGTTATAATCATATTTTCTATGCTGTCTTTCTTCTCTCCGTATTTTTTTAAATCTCCAGAGTCCTTTGGTAAGTGCGTAGTTCTGAAGCACACATCACCCCACTAATGTCTCATGTCTCTCAAACTCTTATTAAAATGCATGGCATGCATTTTACTAACAGTTAACACTGTTAACAGATCAGTCGGTGCACACTCGCACCTGGTTCAGGCCACACTAAAATACGGTCAAACCAAGCAGCAGAGAGTTTCAGATGTATGGACGATCCTTGTTTCACTTTGATGTCCTTCACCCCCTACCCCAGCACCATAATGGTTTCTCCCACAAGCTGAATCTACCTGTTTGAGGTTTAAATCCAATTAAAATCTGTCCTAATCTGTCCAAAAAGATTATAAGCAGCACCTTCATTAACCACTGTAACACCTTTCCAAACTGCTTCCAATGATAATCATAATTTTATAATGTCCTGTTTTAGACCAAATCAGATTCTCTCTCTCTCTCTCTCTCTCTCTCTCTCTCTCTCTCTCTCTCTCTAATTTTAACATACTCTGTTAAAAGCAAAAAGCTAATTTGATTCTTCTTCCAAAGCCCCCAGCCTCCTTCCTCTCGTACTAATGCTTCTTCTTTCCAATCTTATTTGCATTCATATTATCCACCCAGGTGGTACGCCAATACGAGGTAAGAGAGCTGAACCGAAGTTCACAGAATGAAAAACAAAACTTCATTCTCGCTGTCCATCCCTCCTCATCTGTCCGTCTCCATGTACATGTCCTGTCCTCCTTCCACCCTCCTAAACCAGACCTTCCCTCCTCCAGTTATTTCCGCCCCCAACCCCATACCCCACCCCAACCCACCCCAATCAGGCACAGCCATCATTTTTGCGTACCTGCTTTCTTTCCTCATATACTTTTCTCTTTTCTTTTTAATTATTAAAAAGCGATATGCTTACACTGACACAAAGAAGCATATCCAGTGCCGTTTTTTCTTTTAATTCTTATTACCTTTCTTATGTTATTTTTTTATTTTTGGCCATAGCAACTCATGTGTCCCTCTTTTTGTCCAACTAAAACAACCAAACATTTTTCCCCCCTTAGCTGTTCTTGCTCAGACGGACTCGCCGATGACTTCTCTGCCACAAGCGCTTTTTTTTTTTTTCTTTAATTCTCACTCCTTTCTCTACCTGCTCTCCTCTACCTCTCTAAAAAAAAAAAAAAAAAAAAGCCCAAACAACCACTTTTTTGATAAAGTTTCTCGGGTGCTTTTTCCTTCTACCACCTGTTTTTTTCCTTCTTGCTTTTCTTGAATTGATATTTTTGATATTTTTATTTTTTTTCACTCTTTAGGGTTTGGCAAAAGCTAACGAAGGGTCTGGCAGAGAGAAGTGATTTTTGTTGAGGGGAACACGTGGTTTGATGCGTATGAGAAACAAAGAAAGAATATGTTTTTCTTTCCCTGGGTCATGTGACACCACACTGCTGATCCCATTGGTGGATTTTTATGGGTGTCGTTTGTAGCTTTGAAGCTATATGGCAGTGGTTGGTTGATTTTCTTGTCCGTTTTGACCTGAATTTTGACGTCTAATGCACCTGCATTTTATTTTTCAGCTAAGGGTTGTCAAAAAAGGTTGTAAGTTGCACTGCATTTCTTGACTTGCATGTCATTTTGGGACAGAGGGTGATGTAATGGTCTAGATGGTTAAAAAAAAAAAAAAAAAAAAAAAAAAAAACGTACATTTTTTTAAAAAAAAAGTCTAAGCAGCTATTTTTGAACTATTTTTTTTTAATTATTTTTGATAATGCTGCATTTTTTGTTTTTTGTTTTTTTTTTTTACGTAAAGTTGTCGTTGTAAAGTCGAATTTGTGATTGGCTCTACCAAATTTCTCTCTTTTTAAAACCAATTGTCCTTCCTGGTTATGCTGCTTTTGTATACGGTAATCCTTTTTTTCGTTTGATCCATGCTGCCCTGAAGCAGTGTCATTCATCCCCATGCTAAACAGTCCCGTCAGGTGTTGTATATTGCAGGGCTCTATTGTTCTGTCCCGATGACTAGAAGCTACATTTTATTTGTACTGGCAATGCTACAGAATAACAAACAAGTCATGTTAAACCAGACAGAAACCCTGCAACATGTAGACTGTATGTTCCCTTCTCCATCTATGTGATTTGTACAGTGTTGTAATAACAGAATGAACAGTGCAGGATCTGTGTGGCCTTAATGTCTGCTGCAGTGCTGCCACCGGCCTTCTGTAGGCGCTGTGTGCACTGGTACAATTAGCTTCTGCCAAACACCAGGGCATACCTTCACAAAAGCTCGTTTACCTATCTATCCACACTGAGCATGTGCCGATATTCCAAATTCATATAATAATCTGGTAAAAATGTAGGGCTAGAATATTGTTACCATATAGTACCCTTACATTAGCGATACATTTCATTATATAAAACAAAAGAATGTTTAGGGCAGCACCGCCGCCCCACAGCAAGAAGGTCCCGGGCTCAATCCCAGGGCGGGGCGACCTAGGTCCTCCCCGTGTCTGCGTGGGTTTACTCCGGGTACTCCGGTTTCCTCCCACAGTCCAAAGACATGCGTGTTAGG
>JAUZST010000355.1:71697-89913 GCA_034779995.1 Parotocinclus haroldoi
CGTCCCGGAGGACGACAACGACAACGATGGCACGGCACGCCGCCTCCGGCGCCGCCGGAAATAGTTTTTTGAGGTTTAATACTATATCTCGAATTCTTGATCATATTAATATAAATTCACAGTGTGATTGTATGAAAGATATGGTTTGAACAAACTTGCATTTTTCTGTCTGTTCTTTGTTCATATCTAAGTGAGGGTTTGGATGTTGCCACCACTGAAAGGTGGCATGCATTTTGTATCGATGCTGAACTGGATCTTCAGCAGAAGCACAGCCGAGCTGATGTAGAATCAGCATCATGGTCCAAATGTAGCCATACAGACCCAAATCCTGATACAACCTGTTTTACAGACAGGATAAGGTTATTATATGAGAGTACAGTGTTTGCCTTTCTCCAATTTATTTTCTTATTTAAACCAAAATGCTCTATATTAGTCTTCTGCCTAATAGTAATAGTTACTCTTTTTCTGATGTACTTAGCTTTTATGGCCATTATATATTTTCAGAAAATTGGAGATAAGACTTTGATATTTTTACTCTACTGTTAATACAACAATAGAAACAGCACACCACAACTAAACACCTATGTATCATCCCACTTATTTAAAATGCTTGACTCTAATTGAACTTCAAATTAACTGCTCATTAACTCCTCATCTAGAGGTTCACATACTGCATACATGTATAATGAACCAAACCCAAAACTGCAAAATGTTAAGCTTTTAATGGCCCTAACTACAAACCACTGGACAGGAAATTAGACCAAGAAAATTCACTACTGAGACCTGGGCCACAATTTGCTCATCAGTGCTTGTTGAGTGTTGGGGGGGGGAAACAGTTACAAATAAGGAAATTCACGTACACAACCTTTTTGTGACGTTTTGTGTTTTGTGTTCAAAATCTTTCAAAAATGCTTGTCTTGTTTTAAAAGCTTACTTAAATTTTAGCTGATAATCTGATGCAGCTATTCATTAGCCTGAAAATAAGCTTTTAAACTAAGAGTGGCAAATATTTATAGGAAACTTTACATTTATACTACTCACAAAATTAGGTTATACTTCAAATGAAATATCCCATAATGAAATATCACCAATTTTTTTGTGAGCAGTTTATAATGCATTCATGTTAGTCCCTTCTATCATGGGAATGCTAATGATAATACTAAGCTGTAACACACTGGACTGAAACAAAATAATACACACACCAAGGAACCTAACTTTAACAACAGAACGCACGCCACTGAATCTCAGACTAACCACATAGAGCACATGGTGGAATCTGATATCTAACACTCAGAATATAGGCCTGGGACAGTGTGTGCAATACATAGGTAAATACACAAGACAGGAACAGGCCAACTATGATAGGAACCCAAAAAGTCATGAACAGTGACAGAAGAAAAGCATAACAGTTTGAAGACCAGACAAGGAGGAACACAACAATAGGGATTATACGAAGGCAAACAGAAGGCTGGAAACGAGCCACCTGCTGTGGAAGAATAAAGGAGTCAGAGGAGAATCATGCAGGGTAGTACTGGGACACAAACCCACATGTGAACAAAGGTTCTGGGACCCAAACCCACACTGCCGCATTACACAATATGATACATAATATACATATAACATATTGTTTTCTCCTCAATAAGTGTCATGTATTTTGGATGTTTCTGCCTAAAGTACATCATTTCAACAAACTTGAAAAGCATATCAGAGATATTCACACATTGAGTTCTAACCTGCAACTGGCATTGAATTGGTACTAAAATAATATGAACTGTTTGCATGTAACATAACTTTTTGTTTAAAATGCTGGACAGCACTGGTATTTACAGTATGCAGTATAAAATATATACTTAATGGACAAAAAATGTAGTTTTTAAGGTGGTAGCATCTTCAGGCTTTTGCAGATGGCGTTGCGCAGGGATGCTGGAGCTATAAATATATACAGGCTGTTAAAAATGTGTGGAAAATGGGTCACAAAGCAGATGTTAATGATTGGCAAAAAAAGACTGTGTGCATTTTTGTGTGCCAGAGGTCATAGTGTGAAGGAAATAGCTGAATTTTCAGGTGTACCGAAGAGTACGGACACAAGAGTCTACCAGCAGTGGCAAAAATCCAAGTCTACAGGCAATTCTTGGGGATATTTTAGACGCTATTAGATACGTTTCAGTCACAGGTGACTAATTTTTGGTCCTTTGAGTATATAATGGTATGTGAGTACACTGGAAAGAAACAAAAAAAACAAAAACAATAGTTGACAGACGGAGTCTGAAATCTATTGGTATACAATGTCTATAATTACATAAGCAACATTTTGCTTATTTTGCAAAATACAGAGCCTCTGGTTACCAGTGCTTAATCCTCACTTGGCACATAAGATATTTATTATTTTATTTCTAATATTATTTTTTCATTGATAAGGAGGGAGCAGTTGCCAGTTCTTAGGACCCTAAATCTTTTAGCACAAATTATGAGCTAACTGTGACAGCTTGTGTGGTTGATAGGCAAATGACATGCTACCAGTTACAATGACTGAAATATTATTGTGCTTTTGTGTTATGAATGTCAGTTGATTGGCAAAGTCCTCAAAGTCACATTTGCTCAAATTAGCTCACTCTTATTAGTGCATGACAGTAGTACAATGGGTCAAACGATTTACATGCACTTCCCTTTCACAAAATGGGAGTACCCAAGCCTTTCCTCAAAAGTAGTTTAATTTAAAAACATTTAAGCTCTACAACTCTTCAATTACCCTATGACAATTATGTCAGAACCACAGGAAACATATAGAATGAACAAATAGAATGTTTTTATTAAATGACCTTGAGTCAAAATGTAGATTAAATGCTGTTTCGTGAGCTTGCAATCCAATTCCTCACTGTCTCTAAACCATAGAGGTAGCATTACTTTATTCATTCATATATCAAAATAAGCGGAAAAGTAGATCTTTTGTCTGTAAATGTATAGTTACAAATGAATGGTTTTAATTCAAACAAATGATCCAATTCGACAGCAATGTCAAAGACATGATGACTAATGCTTTGCCTGGCATGGTGCCACAACTGATTGCTTTTCTATTGCATCAAAATCAAAGATTCATAGATCTTTATAAAACTCAGTAGCCTGAACACCTCTTCATTAATGAGATGAGGGTGAAATTTGGGAATCAGATTCTGCACTGACTGTCAAGTCTGCTACACTTTCAGCTATCTTTATAATACAGTTCACTGTTTTCACATGATGCTAGTGGATCTATTGTCATGCCTAGTTTGTATACATGGCTAATCACAGTTTAGTGCTCAAATATACTTCTAAATTATGATCTGGGAGGAAGGTTTTGACAGCAGCAGCATCTGTGTAATGGCAGAGAAATGTTGAAGATTGAAATTACTGATAGGGATTACAGTCCTGGTTTTCAACACTGTTACTTCAATGGGAAACCAACCATTTTCATCTCTTGAAGTATTAATAACTATTAAATATATATTTCACTTTCACTGTTTCTATGAAAGGTTTTTTAGCAATGTAAATGTGTTTTTTCTAGGTAAAATCATCCTTAGTTATTTATTCTGGAAAACATTTATTCACAAACATGAACTCCAAACTCTTATTTACAAATGGTCAAAAGACTGGTGTGATTCCAGTGTCCCCAAACCAGACAAGGCCCCACTTCTATTTTTTTGTATATAATTCTCCAGTTATTATCCACTGAATGAGCAGTGGCTCTGACACCAGCACTGAATCAATGGAAAATAAGTAAGACAGGGCTGTGAGGACTAAGAAACAGAAACTTATGAATAATATGTTGAAAAATCAATGTTTTTTTTATGAAGAAGCAGGTAAAAGTGTGTTTTGGAGAAAGTTGTATGTGGATCCTCCTTTTTACACTCTCTTAAGAGCAAAGCCAATACTCTCAAAAGCTGTCGAGTTTATAGTTTCCATTTTGGTGTTCATACAAGCGGACAGGGTGAAGTTTTGCCTTGATGGTTTTAGCTGAAGCACTGTAAAGGCTAGATGAAATAGGAAATGTATTTTACCGAAATGTCAGTGAAACAGGCTCTTAAGTATTAATAAAGAATTAGCAGCAGATTTCAGAGATTACAAAAATATTTTTCTAAGTATTACAGTCATGTCTTTATACTCATGTAGGGAATAAGTATTGTCAGTGATAACTTAAGCCAGTGTTTTACTAGTATTAAGTCCTAGTATTCATTACTAAATGTAATGTGAAATAGTGCTTTTTTGAACTCTGCATTCATTAATTGTCTTCTGATTTGCTTAATCATGGTCCCAGTGCTAATAAGCCATAACCAACATAAAACCAACACAGGTGTAACACTCGCTCAAAAATGGCGGACTCAAATGCAGCGTTCAGACATTTTATTGAAATCCAGCAGGGAAAAATCATAGTTGAATGAAGCAGAGGTCAAAACACAGTGAGTAGGCAATAAACAATGGCAATAGTGAGTGCATAGCAAAAGAGGGAACCAAGTTGCTTAGCAGAGTGTGAGTGGAAGCGCGCTGTATAAGTAGAGTGTGTGTTGATGAAGGAATTGAGTCCCAGGTGTGTACAATTAGAAAGATGGGCTATGGAAGCTGAGTTTGGTCGCACGAGCAGTCCGTGGGTGTGACAGTATCAAACGACCCGTCCATGTGACGGCGGAGGTGCAAAGACTGGGCATAGGGCAATGAATTTGTGGACGTCCTTGTGCATGGATTTCCACCATAATCGTGGAGTCAGCAGCTGCAGAGTGCGCATCCCCCCGGGGTGGTCAGAACAGGGAGAAGCGTGGACCCAGGTGAGCAGCTGATCACAAAAGTCTGGAGTGACGTACTTTCTGTTCGGGGGACAACCAGGCAGGGGACGTGATCTGCTGAGGGCCTCCTCCAGATCTTGCTCGAGATCCCATTGTATTGCCCCGATAAAGCAAGAGAGCAGCAGGATGTTTTCTGCCACTTCAGTAGCTGCCGAGGGGGGTTCGAAGCATCTGGGCAATGGGAGATGGAAAAATCAAAGCGAGCAAAAAAGAGGGCCCAATGAGCTTGGTGGGGGTTTAGGCATCTCGCTGCCTCCAGGTACTCCAAATTTTTATGGACTTGATGTTGGGCTCCCTCCAGCCAGTGTCTCCATTCCTCCAGAGCTAGCAGAGCTAGAAGTTCTCGGTCTCCCAGGTCGTAGTTGAACTTTGCCGATGGGAATTTTTAGGAGAAGAATGCGACTGGACGTAATTTGGGAGGTTCCCCTGAAAAGGCATCCACCTCCAAGATGAAGGGTCCACTGGCATCCGGGTGACCCAACACCGGGGTTCGGGAAAAGATATGGGTAGATTTGAGGCTCTTGAAGGTGGCATCACCCCTAGAAGACCAGCAGAGGACATATTGCTTGCCTTGGAGAAGTGACGTGAGCTGAGACACAATCCGGCTATAGTTCATTATAAAACTCCGATAAAAATTGCCAAATCCCAGGAACCGCTGGAGGTTCTTGACCGTGTGTGGGGTGGGCCAAAGTAGGACCACGGCCACTTTGTCATACATGGCCAACCCCATGGGGGAGATAACTTAGCCCAAGTAGCTGACCGTGTGGAATTGGCACTTTTCTCCCTTTACACGAAGGTGATTGTCCAGCAGATGTTGCAGAACCTGCCGAACCTGGGTTATGTGGTAGGAGAGGTCGGGAACACCAGTTCACCAGGAGCACATCGTTAATGAAGGCCTGATAGACCGTGGGGGCATTGGCCAAACCAAAGGGAATCACCAGTCACGTAGTGCCCAGAGCTGTTTTCCACTCATCACCTTTCCTGATACATATCAGATTGAATGCGTTGCAAAGGTCAAGTTTGGTAAACCATTAAGCTGAGCGTAGCTGTTCCAGGAGGGCAGGAGGTACGCGTACCGCTTGGTGATCCGGTTGAGGCCTCGGTAGTCCATACACGGCCTCAGGGAAGAGTCTGACTTGGGTGCAAAAAAGAACCCGGCCGAGACCGGGGAAGTGGAGGGTCAGATGGAGGCAAGATGGAGGTGTTCTGAGATATACTCCTGCATGGCGGTCTGTGGCGATAGTGTGTACAACCAGGTCTTAGGCAGTGTAGAGTTTTCCAGTACAATCATAGGATGTATGTGGAGGAAGAGGGGTGGGGTCGCCAGGTCCAACTAGTCATGTGGGACGTTAGTAGGAAGGGCAACGGACAGGTCCGGGGAAAGAACTGCATTCACCTCAATATCTGGAAGGTGTAGGCAGTTGTTGAAGCAGAAGAAGGACCACTTCAATAGTTCTTTAGATCCAGCAGAGTTGGTGGGATCAAAGGGAGATGCAGCACCACAGGCAATGAAAATGAGGAATTGATGGGAAGCGTACTCACCCGGGATGTGCCAGAGGAGAGAGAAGCGCGGGAAGACCTGAGTGGAAGCTAGGTCACAATCCGGCCGACGGTGTTCATCAGAGCCACAATACATGCAGAGCCCCTGTGTGATGCAGCGCAGTCCTTTCGTTGCCTTGCCACAGGTCCAGGAGTTGTTCCAAGGAGGAGCGACCATCACAAGGGTGTTGAAAAACTGGCCGGAATGCTGTCAGGAAGAGCTGGTAATCCTTGGCTTCTGGACCTTGCTGGAGCCAGATGGTTGTAGCCCAATTCAAATGCTGGGCAGGTGAGGAGGGAAATGAGAAAAGCAACCTGATCCGAATCCGATTCAGGCGGCGAATGAGGGAAAAAAAGGTCTACTTGGAGGAGAAAGCCCTTACAACGATCCGGATTACCATCATATTTCTCCGGTAGGGTGAGCTTGTAGCCAGCAGAAGGTGCCAGAGTTCGCAGAGGGCTGTCGGGGAGGGGGACTGTCTCGACGGAGGGGAGTGGGGCTTGTGTGGCCGGCCGGAGCTGAGCTACTTGGAGAGTGAGCTGCTCCACAACGGGGACTATGGTATCGAGGACTTGTTGTCCAGTGATAAGGTGCGTGACGGTCTGAGAGACTTGAATCATGCCGTGCTGTAGTTCGGAGATCAGGTCCGCGGTTCTGGGCTGAGCAGTGGCCTCTGCCTGTGAAGCCACTGAGTTTATGGTGGTCCAGCTCCAAATTTCCATTATGCTTTTGAAATGTTTAGGTTGTGATTAAATAATTGAATTGGTCATTTCTCTCACAAACTGTTTACCTGACACTAATTGAACAGGCCAAAGGCAATAGAACGTGAGTTATAGATAAATCCCTGACATCTATGGCTAGCATGTAGTAACATGCCAGTATTTACACAATCCAAATGGATGTATCACTTACAGAGCTACAAAGCATGATTAATGAGTTTGTTTAAAGGAATACAGATTACTTGGTGCAAAGGTTTAAAAATGCTTAAAACTTCAACAAAACTTACAAAGTTGGTCGGCAAAGACAAATAGTCAGGATACTTGTATTCATTTCACATAGCAACATATTCATTTGGCATTCCATTCCATTTTCCATTTTATGTATTACACGATACGATTTTATCTCACACGGAATAAGAGATCTCTGGGAATGATTGTATGAGGTAAACTGTTATTACATACTACACATCTCATATCTGCAAAACAATCCCATTGACTGGTCCATTATTATAAGTGTTTAATGTAAGTGCAAGATGGGCTTTAAAATATTAGGTTACCCATTTACAGGTTACAGGTTATTAGGTACATATTTTTTTTTCCAAATAACGCATAATAGTAATGTTGATTTGCCCAAAATATTGACACTTTTGGCACAATAATTATTTGACTTTTTGACTCTGTAATATTGGTTTGTGTGTTTTGGGCAGGATTAAATACAGACTGTTAAGAAAAGAATGCTGATGGCTGCCACTTGCAAAATCTTTCCTCACGTCTTTCCTCACATGACATAATTCATTTACTGTTGCATTTACTTTTAGTCATTTATAAGATTTCATTTTCAGAACCACTTTGTTATACACATACCTGGAAGAAAGTGCAGCCTGCACTTGAGTCTGCAAAGACAGGACCCAGTCTAGACTTATGCTGCCCAGAAACTATCATGACCCTCTGAATCTACAACGCAGGAAAACACTTCCATAGGACATCACTACAGAAACAGAAAGCCAGTTGACAGAGGTGGGGAATGAAGCACATGAAGCACAGTGGCTCAGTTAGTAGAGCACCAGTTCCCAATGCAGTGCTTCTCTGGTTTGATCCCTACCTCTGAAATGCCAGGGCTTGAGTTATGAAGTCATTGTGAAGCCCAGTAAGTGTGTTCCCTTGACATTAAAGGTCCATGATGGGTTATATCTGTTGGAAGTGTGATTTGCACTTTACATTGAACTGAGATCTCTGCTCTACAAAGCCATGCGAAGGGTGGGTTACTGAGTTTTAGTTCTCCTTGAGTTGGAGACTGAGGGTTTTCACATTTGACCAGGAATGCACCAATGTCACAACTACGTACAATATAATCAATTGTGCTCAGAGGGCCTTGATTAAGGCCTTGTTCCAACACTGAAGCTCACTTATTGTCCAATATATCCAATATTCTGAAGTGGACAGTTTTTACAGGCCAAATAATGAATATATAAAGCTACAGCCATTGGGTAACCACAACAAAACTGGAGGTGTGACAGGCACATGAATGGGGTGGAAGAGTTTTTAAGAATTGGGGCTAATAATTCTCAAAAGTTAAGAGTAGAAGATTAGTTAGTAGCATATGAGTAAGCTAAAGAGTCCTTTCCTGGGCTTAGTCTGAAAAATGGTGCAAATTTCTATAGATTAAGTTTGATCTAGGTCATCACACTACTGACCCAGCAGGTTTCAAAATGTCAACAGGGTGTTTCCTCATCACATGCTACTACAACACTACACCAATGCTAACTGATTGTGCTTTACTTTGCACACATGCTATATCAAGCTGTCTTGACTCACATACAGCAAAACAGGCCCAAACACTACCACCACCATGTTTGACAGATGGGATAAGGTTCTTATGCTTACATGCAATGAGATAACACTACTCAGTGAATCAAAAAAGTTATACTTTTGGTCTCATCCATCAACAAAATGTTAGTTTTTTTCCAGTGTGCTTTTCAAAAAAAAAAAAAATTGTCCATATGCTACATAATGGGCCGCTAATTTTTTTCTACTGCAATGACTTCCTCCATGCAACCTTACCCAGCACAAAATTGTTATTCAGTGGTCTCATGAAATGAATAGAAGCCAATGTTAGAGAGGTCTTTAGTTTAGTCTTTGGATTAGTTAGACGCTACCCTTCCTTTTCAACCTAGTGTCTCCAAGCCTGGTTCTTGGTCATGACATGATCTTAGTTGGTTGTCAGAGTAACCTTTCCAGTCTGACTATCATCAGGGGAAAGCATAGTGAGTTTCACAGTGAGTTTCTGGTAGCACTCAACATTGCAATATGACAACCAAGCATTAACTCATCATTAACAAAATAATATGAAAGTTTCGCTAATTTCAAAATTTCAAATTTTTCCAAAAAAGATGTGGGGAATATACATGGAGGAAAAAAGCATTTCCATCACATTTTCTTATACCAGGACTAAGATAGGTTCAGATAGTTTTTCATATAGTAGGTTAGATGATTAAATGAATCCATATGTTATATAGTGTTTATATTTTCTCTATATTTCTATTACAATTTATAATCAGTTTGCAGTAGGATTACTGCAGAGACTTCTTCTGCATGAGTCCCCAATATAGGGCATACCATTCCCTGAAAATAGCATTCCTAAGTGAAAAGGGCTACAGGAACATCTACCAATAACAAACATCATATCTATATCTCAGTTCGGCTAAGCGTTACAAAAAATAAGACGGTTGGAGTAGAAAGCTTGAGAATGAAAAAGAGGATGAGAGAAAGTTTTCGTAAATGACCACGTATCAATCATGGCTTCTTTTCTCAGGGAAAGAGCCTCAAAGGGTAACACAGCTGTCAATCTCAAGGTAAATTGCTCTCATCTCCAGAGACATGTCAGCCTGACTTTCAGCATCAAGCTAGAGCTTATCTGCCTCTTTCATCCAATTAGGATATGAGTTCACTTTAGAAAGTCCACACAGTACTGAGGAATACCAACATACATAGATAGCCCAATCACTAGTACTGAGTCCCCATTTAGATCTCAGCAGGGATAACCAGGTAGCACACGAACACACTTCCCAGCACAATCCCGCTACGCTTACTTATCTTCCTCTACTGCAAATACACCTTTTGTTACAGAACTCAAAAACACACACACACACTCACACACAAACTCACACACCACTTGGAGTGGTGTGGGCCCAGTGTGTGAGATAAGCGGCAAACCTGGGGTGACAGGCTCGGTTGGGCCATTATTGAATTGCAGTGAAGACTATATTACTTTAGAGGGAGATAAAAGACTACATACAAGACAGATGGGAAGGGGACATCAAACAAGACCATGTCCGTATTGTGCCAAGACCAATCCCGCTGAAGGCAGCCTTGATTTCCCCTTAGGCCAGGTGCCATTTCTCCTTGAATAATTCTTATGAGCAATCCGACCTGCTCTGCTTTGGTCTTTATTCCTCTTCCCTTTCCTGCTCTACCTACTTTTCTCTCTGTCTCTCACTGTCTTATTCTATCCATCATCCAATGAACAAATGTGCGACTCTGATGTTATGATTGGAATTTTTCAAAAAACATTTAATTTCACCATGTGTGCAGAGACCCTTGGGGGAATGCCTTGGCATATGAAATAGGAGCGCCTGTGGGAAATCCACAATGTGCTTGCCAGGATAGCCTTCGAAAGCAGCAAGCACTGTCATAAAAGCAGCCTGCCACCGACATGCTATTCATTAGCACAGTGTTTATTGAGCCTGTTCCATGCCAATGAGCAGCACTCTCCCCTTCAATGAGAAATACAAAGCTATGCGTATGGGACAAAGATAAAAAGAAGTGGCAGTCACCATTATCAAAAAAATAAGAACTTATGTTTAATATAAAAGGGGGCTTAATCAGACATTCTTTGAAAGGCTCAAAAGTGACAAAGCACACAGCAAAAAGCATGATCCATGAGGTCATCATTTAGATCTTTTAGATACAGTATCTCACACCCCTCACATTTTGTAAACATTGTAATATATCTGTTCATGGGTCACCACTGAAAATATAATACTTTGATATAATGTAACGTAGTAATTCTACAGCTTGTATAACAGTATAAATTTGATATGCCCTCAAAATAACTTAATACACAGCCATTAATATCTAAACCACTGGCAAGAAAAGTGATTATACCCCTAAGTGAAAAAGGCCAAATTGTGCTCAAAATGTCAATATTTTGTGTGGGCCATTAGCCATTTTCCCTCTTCGGAATCATGTAACTTGTTAGTATTACAAGGTCTCAGGTGTAAATGGAGAGCAGATGTGGTAAATCTGGTGTTTTTGTACATATTGGAATTTTAACATGATATTGCTGCTCCACTTAAAGATGGCCTAGGCTGGTTCACACTGGATCAAATTGATCAAAATAACCATGGACTATGTGGTCTGTTGAGACCAGGGTAAACTTATTTGATTCAGATGGCATTAGGCATGTATGACAGCAGCTAGGTGACGAGTACAAAGAGAAGTGTGCTTTGCCTATAGTCAAGCATGGTGGCGGGAATATCATGGCTTGGGACTGCATGAGTGTTGCCGGCTGTGGGAAATTACACTTCATTGAGGAAACCATGACTGCCAACATACTGAACATACTGTAACATACTGAAACAGAACATGATCCTCTCTCTTCAGAAAGTGTTCTGCAGGGCAGTATTGATATGATAACATTGAGCATAATATTGAGATAATATTGAGCATGATAACAACCCCAAACTCACTTCCAAGGTAAAGGTCAAGCATGTCTTCAGACCTGAACCCTATTGAGCATATGTGAGGAATTCTCAAATGGAAGGTGGAGTGCAAGGTCTCTAACATCCACCAGCTCTTTGATGTCATCATGGAGGAGTGGGAGAGGTTTCCAATGGCAACTTGTGAAGCTCTAGTGAACTCCATGCCCAATATAGTTAAGGCAGTGCTGGAAAATAATGGTGGTCACAAAAAATATTGACACTTTGGGCACAGTCTGGCCATATTCCTGTAGGGGTGTACTCATTTTTGTTGCCAGCGGTTTAGACATTAATGGCTGTTTGTTGAGTTATTTAGAAGGCACATTTTCAAAATACAGACTCTACATTTTACCAAAGTGTCATATCTTCAGTGTTGTCCCATAAATAGATATAATAAACTAGTTATAAAAATGTGAGGGGTGTACTCACTTTTGTGAGCTACCACAAATGTTAGTGACTGAATTAAGACCATATGCACCCATACAAAGTATACTCACTTTATTTTGAGGCTGCTTGTATTTACTGTTTTATAACCATGAATTAAGTACCAGTTTATACTGTCTGCATGTAACATATGTTTGGCAGTCATTAGGGAATGCATTCAGGTGGACTTTTATATGTATAAGTATTCTGAATGTAATATGATTTATGCTGAATGACTGAGGTAGACTTAATTATAAAATATCTAACGAATTTCTCTCACCTTATCATTGGATTTGTATCATTGATTAAGAGACTACATCATTACTCCAGATGCCAAGCGATTCATCTAGAAATCAAGTTTACTTTCTAATGAACAGATCTACTGTCTGAATTGTGGAACTATGTTTATTGTGTGTTAGCATCTTATTAATAAACTCTCTTCTGTGGGTTACTAACAAGAAACATGACAGCTTTTTAATGAGGGTAATGCAGTAGTAGAAGTAATGAGAAGTAATGCATCTTTTTTGATCTTTCAAGTGAAATGTTTTAGTTAATGGTTTTTTATTTCACATTAAAGCATTGATTTAAAATAAGGTGTAATAGTGAGGGCAAGCACAGTCTAATGATTATGTTCCTAATGGGTGCACATCCCAAAAAGTGGACTAACAACATACAACAAAAAGTACTAATGGAAAGCATCTTATTCTGATACTTGCTTGCTTTGGACAGTGCTTTATTAGAATGACACTAAAATAAATGCAGGTTGCTTGAGAATTTAAATTATTGGTTGATCAGGGTCTTTCCATAAAAGGTTTGTTACACTAAGTACTTTAACTTAAAATGCAAATTACTTAAATGAACTTTTAATGCATTCCATTTTAACTCATGTTGCATGTAAACTCGCTCATAAAAAGAAAGCTGACCTTCACATTATTCTTTGATTTTCTAGCAGGATCAATGTAGGCACTAACTTAAAATGTCATTCATTAATCTGTTTGTTAGACTAATCTTAGACTAATCGTTTGTACGTAATGCACTCCATGATGATTATCCCCACTGAAAGCATTGCAATTTTAGAAAGTCACTATGTTCTTCTGCATGAGTTTGTAATTTTCAGGCTATTGAAATCAGATAATTCACGGAGAGTATGTGGGTACTATTTAGCAATTTCACTGAGTTATTTGATTTAAGACACGTGCAGCGAAAAACCCTTGGAAGGAATTATAATAATTCAATTGGGAATGGTTTCTGGTCAAATAAATCTCTTACTCTACAAATACACTGCTCAAAAAATTAGGAGATATTTCACAATGATTACGAAGAGAACTGCTGGACAATCTGATTCCATCCATGTCCCATGGCTGTCAGTGTGGTTTGGCAGTCTTGGGTGACCATACACTCTACTGAACAGTCAATGTATGCCACTCTCATCCAGTTTGACATGCTTCTGTTCACCCCCATAAATATATCACTAGCCACTCAATAATATAAATTGTATAATAATATAATAATAATAATAATAATATAAATGATAATTGTGTTTGCATCTAATTTGCGTAATCGAACAACTTTCTTTGACTTTTTATTTGTGTTTCTGATGATCTTGTTTAATGACATAAAATCAAATGCTTAAACTTTTAATTGCTTAATATTCTTTTTCAAATATCCCCTAATTTTCATGAGCTGTATACATTAAATAAATTCATGACTGCTTAACCATAACATTATCCCTTTTAAGTATCTTCTGATTAATTGGTTGCATGTTTTGATGTAAGTGTTTCCAAATTTGTTCACCAGGAAACCATTTTATTGGATTCATGTTATAAATAGGCCCGTGATATGTTATTTTCAAGTCAAGAAGGATTGGTCAAAAACAAATCAGTCCATGTTTGTGTAATGTGTGGCTGTGCCACTTTAATGAACAATGCTAATGCCATGTTTGGTTCACTCACATGGTGGACAACATACAGCTATTTTTATTCTTGGTTTTGTTTTTCCAGTCCAGCTTTGTTCTTTTCTCAGTACTTACTGCATGTCACTGGATCAGTTGACCCTGACATATTTTGCCTCTGAAATTTGTGCCTTCCCTCAGGTCAGCTAGAGTTTATGGAGCCAACAAAAATCCTGGTTCAATGCTTCTCCAGGTATGGCTGAGGAAATGCTTTCAGACCAGTCTCATTGACATACAAGACATGTTTTCAGTGTCCATTAAAACAGCTTCTAAGAGTCTTTCAGGTATGATATAATGTCTAAACAGATAAAATAATAAAAGCATTTTAGTGTGTTTCTAAACAGTAACGATGCTTGTGCAATCTGTTTGATGAAAGTCATTCCATTTGTGGATGTGGCCAAGTATTTAGTTGGAGGGGCAGCTCAGTGGGTCTGTAGTTTAATGACTGTAAGCTCAAGCCATGGCTCTGCAAAGCTGCCACGGCTGGGCCCTTGAGCAAGGCCCTTAATCTTCAATGGCACTGCTCAATTGTGAGTTGCTATAACTATGCAATATCTCATCTCTCTATCTCACTAACTCTCCCTTTGTCTCTCTCTCTTTGTCTCTGACCTGACTTACAGTTTACACACACATGCAGTTTACCAGTGATATCCAGTTGTTTAGCTTTTGGAGGGATTGATATATGTAACAGTTTAAGGCTTCAGAAGCTGTCTAGATGGAAGCATTCCACTGTTGTTTTCAGCTGTATCTCTGATGTATGTATCACTTGCAAGCAGTTTTATTGTGAAAATACCCTTTATATTTATTTTACAGTTTTATGATAAAACTATGTGATTATGGTAATGCACGGTCATTCATGCATTTCTTTTGTTATGCACCCATTAAACAGTGCATACCTGTAGTTCATACCTATCATACCTATCATTCAACATTGTTCTTATTATTCAAACTAATCTTTATTAGATCAATACTATTGTTTTAATACTGCATTTATGTTTTAACAGAATACTTGCTAAACATGCTAAACAGTTGATAAACAGTGCCTCAAATAAGGTTTTGTCCCCGTCTATCTTTTTCTGTTCTGTATTTGTGTTACCTGTTTCAGATCTTCAAGCACAACTAACTGAATTTAAAAAATTTCTCCTACATCAAATGGCCCTCTGCAAAAAGGCTGTTGATAAGTAATTAGACTAAAAAACACTGCTATCCCTGTTGTCTCTAAACATAATTTTAAATAGAAGCCTTCCAGCAAAGTGAACTAGGTCTCAAGGTCTCAACAAGCTGTGTCATGCCACAACCAAAGGAAATTCGAAATAGATTAGAAAGGTACATTAGAAATATCAGTCTAAAAGGGGTTATAAAGGTTTTTCCACAGCTATAGGAATCCAGCGAACCACAGTGAAATCCATTATCTACAAACAGAAAAAAAACTTTGAAATAGTGGTGCACCTTCCCAGAACAAAAGTCCTCCTAGAGTGCAATGATGACTCATTTTCTCTTGGCATGAAGATCTGAAACCATTTATTGTGACAAATATATGCAAAATAAAGGAAACCAGGAGAAGATTTTACTGCACTGAATTTAATTCGAATGTAATGCAGGTGAAATCAGATTTATTGCCAAGTCATTTTTCTTGGTTTTCTGGTGCAGGAAATAGAACTTAGGTAGTTAGAACTTAGTTATATTCTTTACCTGAAAGGAAATAATATAACAGAAAAATAAAGTAGATAACACACAGGATATCTCAGTGCTGCTCAGTTTCTTCTGAAACTTACATTAGACTTTAATGGGTGTTTACTCCCAAGCCAGCAGGAAAGATTCGTAACACACATCTAAGAAAATAAATGCCTGAAGGAAGAGTGTTTGTAGTTATATTGATTAAAATGTCTAGAGTTATGTTAAGAAGCCTTATGGTAAATATATAATATAACTTCCACCCATGCATGTGCATGATGTAACCCACAAGTATCTTCTGAGTTGTCTGCCAAGTTGTACACCTAGGATAGTTCCACGTTTGAAAGCATTATTAATTTCCAAAGTTGAAGCTAGCTGGTCTCCAAAGATGAGTCCATAAACTGACTTACTTAATCACCTTTTAAAGATGTCTTAACATAAAGGAATTATTTAATTATTCCTGGGTTTCTGGAATGGAAAACTTGCAGAAAATTCAGTTAAGTGGCTAAAGCTGCTTTTTGGAGATGAACAAACCAGTGTAATGCAGCCAAATGTAGTCACGCTCTAAACATTGAGTGTGTCATGAGTGACTCCATATTAGGAACACTCAACAAGGTGAGTTATGACACCTGCTAATGCATGTCTTTCTAATCACGACATTCATTAACAGAACAGCACTGCACGCTTGTGTATTACAGGCAATTTACACAGTACTCTGATATCTTTAAGAGGCTTGTTCCTTGATTCACATGTGAAGCACTGGAAGTGACTAATTAAACTAATGAGGTAGTGGAAATCCAAGTCTATCAGAGCATTTTGCACCAGACAAACGAAACCATTGTATCATGAAAGATACCATTAGGCTTGTTTCACCACTGAATTCACCATTATTGGTGTAATCACAGTGACCATCATTAGCATTGTCCCAGCAATGCCACATCAGGAAAAAGCAGTGAAAAATAGCAGTGACACTATCCATTTTAAAAACCAGACACACAGGTGTCAAATTACCCTTGGTAGAGAACTGAAGATGTAGCAGATGGAGTGCTTAAGTTCTTTTCATGGTGTCCTTTGGGTGTGTTTGCAGAGGAAAAATAGAAAGAACGCATCAAGGTAAAGAGCTACATAAATATCTCATTTATTTTCTTACCCCCTAAGATTAGCCTAATGATTCACAGCAGTGCCTGTTGGCCGTGTGCCAAAATGTGCATTGATAAGGCTCAGGTAAAGATTTAAAAGACTGCATGTTAGAGAAGAAACATAAAACTGACACACTCAAACCCTAAAATAGGTTTCATTTGAGCTGAAATAACTGAGGTCAACAAATACTCAATAAGGTTCAAGAATAGCGAGGAAAAAGCAAATTATTCTGTTCCAGAAGACCGTGGCTATTCAGTGGCAATCACATTTGGAATGTAAATATAAAAAAATGCACCCAGGGCTCGCTTAATCCACACCCAACTTCCTACTCTCACTACTCAAATATGTGGATACCAACAATAGTTAATTATACATACTATTGTTTGCTGCCAATTTATTTTCCAATGAAACGAATTCCCTTGGAAATGCTTGTTTAGAATTTGAATAAATCTGGATCGCCTGCATCTGGCAAACTAGCCATAATTGTGAATAAAATATTTATTCAGTGGCCTCAAAATGCTACAGCCTTTCTAATATATGAATAAGAAGCAAAACAAGATCTGTTATAAATAGCTGATATTAAAATTGGACTTGGAGCCAAGTTTCAGACATACAGTTCATATTTTACATCCATAGCCTTCATGTAGCTATTAACCAATTTAAATGGCTACTAAATCAACACAGCTGTACTAAAACGACTTATGAATGGTACAAGTGTGCAATTGTGACCTAGATTCTTTCAGCCTTTTTCCCTGTACGCTTCAGAAATCTTTTGTTATGTCAGGTAGTTGCTGGACACCTCCCAAAGCCCCTCAGGCTTATTGGTACTGCATGTCTGCTGAACTAATAGAGGACGAACGATGTAACAAGGTATTTTGGAACAATGCTGAGCACTGAAATCATGGCAGCAGGGCTGGAGGGTATCAAGCAAGATTAAAGTGAAATTCTACAGTTTCAGAGGACTAAGGGGCATCTCGGTTTTAAACCAAATGGTCATTTGGACTGTACTTTTTTCCCTCAGAGTACTGACCTAAACTTCAAAATATGTTCTCAGGTAGCACCTGATATCCATAAAGTATGGGTAAAGAGGTTCACATAATATAACAATAGAACAGTTGATTTTGTCACGATGAGATCGCATGGGCGATCTTCTCGGACAGCCGTCACCCAGGGCACCTCCCCTTCTAGCGTCTTCTCC
>JAUZST010000355.1:90013-107829 GCA_034779995.1 Parotocinclus haroldoi
TATATGTATATGTATGTATGTGTGTATGTGTGTGTGTGTGTGTGTCATAGCAGAGGACTGTGCTGTATAAACTCTTATATATATATTTAAAACATGATGTACATTTAAAGCCATCCTTCTGTGTTCACTGGCAGTTTATCAGCTCCACTTTACCTATAGGGACAGTCTCTCTGTACACTTACAGGTTGTTGTCAATTTGTTGCTCTGCATCTTTTATTAGCTCCATTTTCAGTGGTCAGGACCAGCTCTGATTCGTAGCTTAAATTTAAAAAAAAAAAAAAAAAAAAACGGGGCTAAATGCAACAGTACACCAGTCTACCCACTTTTGGATGCTAAAACAAATATTTTAAAGTTCTCCATTTAACCTGGTAAAGTAGGAAGTCTAGCAGCCAGTTATTTTTTATTGTTTATAAATTAGAATGACATTTATGTTTATAAGGTCCATCTTGAAGGGTGTCGATAAAAGTTAAAAATAAAGTGACATTCATTATGCTTTTATCTAGGGTATAAGGACAAAAATAAATCATATGGAAAATAGACAGAAAATATTAAGTAATCTTAAGTAATAAAATGAAGAACAAAATGAATAAATAACGTAAGCAAATTGTCACTACGAGTGCAAGAGTTGTGTTTTAAGACTTACATTCAAGCGGAAGCTACAGTATTACTATTACAAAACCTCTAGGAGTACCTGCCACAGTTCTTTTGGTTCTTTCTTTGTATTATCCCTGACTGACACAGTGATGTTTATGTCAAGACTTTGTGTGGCCTTGTTGTCCGCTTTGCTATACACTTCTATCTGACTGTGTTTGAAGACTTTGACATGCTGTAGAATGAATTAATCAGATACCTCGATGATGCGACTGCATGGATAAGATGCAGTGAAGGAGCTATTAATTTTGATCAGGTAACCAACTCCACTAGCAGAAAATACTGCCACAAACTTCCAGGGAACCTCCACCGTGCTTCACTGTTGAATGCAGATACTGATCCATGTACTGCCTAAAATCTTACATTTTGAACATCAGTCTAGAGTACCTGCTGATATTCAGTACTTGTTTTTTGTTATCACTTGGCAACTGCTCCAGACTCTGCATGGGTCTACTCGGGTTTTTACTAGTTCTGAGCTGAAAGCAGTGTGTGACCTCTTTCAATTTCAAAGAGAAGTAAGATCATTTGTTTAATTTTCATACATTAAGGCTCCTATTGTGAAAGGGAGGCTGTCTATAAAAAAGTGGCTTCTCAGTGTACAGTAGTGCTTGAAAGACACAAATGGAGGAAATTCAGAACTATTCTTGCCCTCCCCATGGGGGGCAGCCAACCCGAGCCAACAAAGATCACTCCAAGGGCAAAGACTTGTAATTTTATGTGAGGTCACAAAGTAACCCAGGGTAACTTCAAAGTGACTAATTTTCTTTCTCAAATTGGCTCACGTTAATGTGCATGAATTCACCATGAATTCAGCATGGCATGGTTGTTTGAAGTAAGCCACTGCTCTCCAGAAAGTACACTTTAAAAGATCTGATAAAAATCACGTAAATATGGCAATTTATGAATGGGTGGTTTAAATGGATGAGTGTTATGTCTGGAGAAAGAAAAACAGTGCATTCCCGCATAATGGAATAACTTTATTCCATCTCTGAAACATGATAGTATCAAGGATTGGGCTGCTTGTTTTGGCATGTTTGGGTCAAGATGTCTTGCTATCTTTGATAGAACAATACGTTTTGAACTATAAATGCAAATTCTAAAGGAAATATCAGGATCTCTGTCTATAAACTAAATTCAGGAAAATGTCAGGACATCTATCCAGGAAAAAAAATCTCAAGAAAAAGATAACGACCCTAAGCACACAAACCATTCTATTATAGAATTGGCTATATGGCTTTAAATAAGAATTTTAAATTAGAATTCAGTTACTATTTTGGATTGGCCAAGTAAATGTCCTTAATCCAACTGAAATTTTATGGAAAGATCTGAAATAAGCAGTTTATTAAAACAAACCTACCTTGTTCTGTTTTAAGGAATGGGCTCAACTTCCTCCAGGTTAATGAGCAGAACTGATGTACAGTTACCAGCACAAGTGGGTCACAGCAGATAGGAAAAGCGAGGGTTTAAATATTTTTGCAACTTATAATAATGTAATATTGGATTGTTTTCCTTAATATATAAATGATCTCATTTTTCAATTGGGTTTTCTTTATCTCTATTTGTTGGATACTTTTGGGAAAATCCAATAGTTTAAGTGATATTTGTGCAAAAATAGAGAACATTCAAACTTTAAAGCACAACTGCAATAGTTGTAATAAAACTACTTCAACACTGACATTTCACACCTGTGCTGTATTGACATTAAAACATTTGGGCACCCCTGGTCAACAAATTCAAGACTAGGGCAGGCTTGATACCTGTTTTTAGGCTTGATACCGATATCGATACTGCAAACTTGAATATCTGCCGATACCAATATCAGACCGATATGCTGCTACCACCTACCAGGCTAGATAACTTTACACCACTGCATCCGACGCTTTGCATTGTACTTGTTGATGTATGGCTTGTATGCAGCTGCTCGACAATGGAAACTCATTCCATGAAGCTCTCTGCACACTGTTATTGAACTAATCTGAAGGCCACATGAAGTTTAGAGGTCTGTAGAGATGGGTTGGCGACCTTTTCGCACTATACGCTTCAGCATCCGCTGTCCCCACACCAGTTTACGTGGCTGAGTTGTTGTCGTTCCCAAACACTTCCATTTTTTTATAATGGCGACAAAATCTCATGACTGGATTTGTTGCACAGGTGGCATCCTATCACAGTTTCACAGTGGAATTCACTGAGCTCATGAGAGAGACCCATTCTTTCACAAATGTTTGTAAAAACAATCTGCATGCCTAGTGCTTAATTTTATACACCTGTGGCCATGGAAGTAACTGGAACACCTAATTTATATTATTTGGATCTGTGAGCAAATACTTTTGGCAATGTAGTGTATCAGCGTATTGTACTTTATACTTTATATAGTGTACTTTTCTGCATTAATGGCGCCAGCACAGAACTGAAAATGACCTTAAAAGACCTTCGCTTTTTGAAGTGCCGATGATATCCTAGGTGGTCCCTTATGTCTTTGGTCATCAGCACACAGTACTGAAATACTGACTGGTCTGACCACAGTACACATGTTCACTGTGTGATGGTCCATCATAGATGTGAGATAGATCATATTATCTAAGCCCAGAGATGTAAACACTTGTTGATCAGACAAAAAATTAAATATCTTGGGTTCATACTGTCTGCAGTAAAATAAAACTAAATGTAAATTTAAGGAGCACTTCATTTGTTGTATTTGCATCTTCCATATTGTCCCAACTTTGTTGTTATTTGTACTTCTTAATGTATACTTCTCACAAAACTTGGGGGACAACGTAAAATAAAATATCCCATAATAAAATATCCTCAAATTTTTGTGAGCAGTATATTGTATATGTATATACTTGGGTTCAAGTATAAATGCCTGTTTGGAGATAACATGTTTTCCCCATGCCTGTGGGGGTTTCCTCTGTTTACTACAGTGTACTAACTGATTACTACCAACATTCCAAATACATGCACTAGAGTGAATGTGTGTGCATGTTCCCTGCAAAAGACTAGCACCCTGTAGGCTGGTTCCACTCCTGTGCCCTGTGTTGTTGGACATGCTATTGGGTTCAGGTCTAAAGGCTGGCTTGGCCTCTACAGGACCTTGAAATACCTCTTTCCTTATTTGAACTGGCTGTGTGTTTCGGGTCATTATCATGCTGGAAGTCCCAGCCACGACCCATCTTCAATGCTCTTACTGAAGGAAAGAGGTTGTTGGCCAAAATCTTGCAAAACATGACCCCTTTCATCCTCCCTTCAATACGGTGCACTCGTCCTGTCCCCTATTTTCTATTTTGGTCTCATTTGACCACATGACCATCTCCCATGACTCTTCTGGATCATCCAGATGGTCAAAAAAATTGGCAAACTTCAAACAAGCCTGGATGTTTGCTGGCGTGAGCAGGGGGATCATGTATGCCCTGTGGGATTTTAATAGATGACGATATTTGGCGTAGTGTGTTACTAACGGTCACCTCTGAGACTGTGATCTCAACTCTCTTCAGGTCATTGATTAGGTCCTTCCCATGTAGTTCTGGGCTGATTGTTGGCCTTTCTCTGAATCATCCTTATCCCACAAGGTGAGATCTTGCATAGAGCCCTGTTGCTGGTTGGTAGGTGATCAAATACTTATTTCATGCAATAAAATGCAAAAACATTAAAAATTATTATTAATAAAAATCATCAAAAGTGTTTTTTTGGGTTTTTTTTAGATTCTGTCTCTCATAGTGGAAGTGTACCTACGATTAAAAAAAAATGACAGGCCTCTCCATTGAAAAACTAATTTTCCCCACTGTACATTTAGCATCATAATATAATGTCAAAATTTGTCAAAATGATATAACTTACGTTGTTGGGTTCAAACAAAATAGAAAAATATGATTATTAAGGGTATTCTGGCTTTTGTGCATACACATTTTCTAATGTGCTGATGCTTGAATTTCTAAATCTAAAAATTCTTATTTTGAAATCTAATGTGTAATATGCTTATTATGTACATTTGTCACATAGTAAAAGGTTGGCTGCTTTTCAAGGTGAAATGCATGGAGAAATGCACCTGTCCTGGTGGTGATAGATTAGGTTTAATGGGGGAAAAGGTAAATGCAAATGCAAATGCATGTTATTCAACACTATGGTGATGCTGGGCCTTTTAAAACAAGCCATTATTACTTTAACTAATACTGATTACTAATACTACAATGTTATACTTCATGCGTCCTGTGCCTCTTTAAACCACTTTCTTTCTACTTAAGGCAAACTGATCTGATTTAAAAAAGTGTTTTGTGCTTTCAAAAGCATAAAAGATTATCTTTTCATACCCAAGCGTAATCACATAACCAGTTTACCTTGTGTGGGACATGTTGCAGGGCATCCTTTTCAGAATGGATGTATAGTTAAAAAACAGAGAATGACAGAACATTAAACTTAAATTCAATTTATCACCTGTCTCCCTCTCTAAATATGATTTTGCTGCATTAGCAGTGTGCTTGGGGTCGTCATCATAAATAAAGTAAATCCCAATCTTGCCTTTTCCTGTTGGAATGTTATGATAAATATAACCTGTCTGTACTTTTCATAGTCTTATCAAGTAGGACAATATCACCAACACCACTGTTGTGGTCCCAAACCAGGACAGATACTCCACCGTGTTTCACTGAAGACCACAAATACTCATTCTTCCATCACTCTCCAACTCTTCTTTTTTTTTTTTTACTTTGTCTTCCTTTTTTATTTTTAGCATTGGGCCACAGAAGACATGACCGACTTGGGCCATAAATACAGATTGCAGCTGTGCTGTGGCCCTTTTCCCTTAACCACCTTGCTGGGCCACAATATGGATGCCAGAATTGGTCCTCGCGTATAGACAGAACACAAAATCATATGCAGTTTTGTCTGCATGTAAAACATCTGCCTGGCAGACAACCAACACTCCCGGATATAAACCAGAATCAGCCCAGTGCTGACTGCTATCTGGGAAGTTACCATGTTTTCTGACCTTAGTGACTTTGCTTTATAATATGTCTGATCTATTAACAACCATATGGTTAAAATGTCAATTAATAATTAATAAGAATGTCAAACTGAGATGTATTACATAGCTGAACAGGTGTCCAATTCATTTGCTGTCACACATCACTTGTGGATTTGTTTTGCAGAAAAAAAAAAACATTACATATTGTGATTCTAAGCTTAGATATTTTTTTAATATCCACCTGTCGCTGAGATGACAACCCTCTTCTTTTACCTTTCTAGGATTCTATGACTGCAAAAATGTGGCTACGTCTTGGACAATGAGAACATGACTAATGCCAATGGACAGAGGATTGATAGCTGAATTGATGGCTGGTGAAAAGAATCAAGCCTTGCTTTAGCTAAGAAACAAGAGGATGAGCCACCACGGGTGCATAATGCAAACTGTGTGGGGTCTTCTACTGGTGTGTACCATAGCATGGGCCTCAGAACCAATAATCCTGGAACTGGAAGCCTCCATACACTCCTCCCTGCTTCTGGACATGCAGCCATCCATAGTTTCAGACCCGGTAGCTGTGGTGGGTCAGATCTTCAGGATGAGGATACCACTGGTATCAGAAAGCTGCCATGACACAGACATTGTGAGTTTATGATAGCAACACTAGATCATGCAAAGCTATTCATTCTAATTTTGACCAGGGCGTTTATATATTTTTGTACAATTGCAAACTGTATGTATCCAATGTTTCTAACATACAATGCTACATTTGTTCTAAACCAATTTGGAACTTCTCTAATTTGGTTCTCGGCGTATTTTGACTAGAAAAATTTGTCTCAATTGTCATTGTTTGCTCTGTACTTAGCTTAATTGCTTTAACTTGTGCAAATCCAGCTGTGTGCCTAATTTCAGTCTGCACTCATTTCAGAATGCATGATTCAGTACTCAATGATTCATAACTATCTATCTATCCATCCATCCATCATATATCTATATATGAATATATATTGAAGTATTTCTAATAGGACTCTACCAAATACTACGGATTGCACTGGTCAGTGGGATTCTAGTAATTAAAGGTCTATGACAATACAGGTTATTCTCAGATTTCCTACATAGACTTAAAGTGATTAAAACATGTTTTTTACATAAGAATATAAATGCGTGAAAGTTTTAGTAAGTCAAATTAATAACCAAAAATTGCTCCTGTTCTCAAAGACACAGAACAGAGTTTGTAAGTGATAGTGAACTGTGTCTTTTGTTTTTATCCCCACCCTTGACAGATGTATGAGGCCGGCAGTGCAACGCTCCCTGCTTGGCTGTACTGGGACAATCAGCTCTGTCTTTTGCAAGGCTTGCCACTAGAGGGTGACAAAGGACTGTATCGTTTCAGCTTGTCTCCAGCAGCTATACAAGGTCCTGATGGCAGCATACATACTCACCTGCTTCTGAGAGGCACCAAACTGAGCGGTAATTCTTATACTAACATACATGAACCAGATGTCTTCATTATCACAGTAAATCCAGAGGATCAACAGGAAGCTGAATCTGCTCCAGTGATGCTTCATTCACAGTCCAATGCAACAACAGCATGTGCTTGTTCAACTGGTCAACCTGTAACTACTGTAACTATTATCCTGGATGCTGACCTCACAAAGATGAATTCCAGGGCACGACTGGAACTGCTACAAAAAATGAGTAAATTTGCTAATGAGCCTCCAGAACTGATGAAGGTTATGCCTGTTGTTAACAATCGTTTCTTTGATATGAGGGCTTTTATGGCCGGGCCAGGCAATGCAAAGAAGGTGGTGGAGAATGGTGCATTATTATCATGGAAACTAGGCTGTGCACTTGACCATAGCAACCTACCTGATATTAGTGGAGTCCAGTTGCCAGCCAAAGACGGAACCATGTCAGCTTTGCTGGGATACCCAGTGGTTGGCTGGTATATTGTCAATAAGAAACCTCATGTGGTTAAACGGATCAAAAGACAGATATACAACACTCCAACACCTGTGCCCACCCAGTTTCCCCCAGCCACTCACCCAGAACCTGCAGAGCGCATTGTGCCTGCTCCTGCAACGCCTTTCATTGCTACCAATACAAATCTTTTTTTAAATCCTGCCCGTGGTCCTTTGCCCTTGCCGGTAAAACCCACCATCCGAATACGAGATCAGGTAGCTTATACACCTGTTCTGGGACACCCCCTCCCCACACGAGTCCTGGGCAGTACAAGTACTCTTCCCTTGCAACCAACATTGACTTACCCTAGTTATGTCGGGCCTACAGCTTCTGTTACTCCTCCAACCACTCGCAGACCCAAGACCTCCACCTCAAAAAAGGGTAAGAAGCAAAAGGTCCCACCTACACCCAAAGTACAAACTACAGAAAAATCTTCTGAAGGTCCGTTGACAAACCAAAAACCTCATTTTCCCAACCTTATTGATGAAGTAAATGTGTGGGTTGGAACATACTTTGAAGTCAAGATTCCAGCCAATATATTCTTTGATCAGGAAGATGGTGTCACCAAAAACCTGCGGTTGTCAATGCAGCAAATTCATAATCAGACGCTGGAAGAGAACTCGTGGATCCAATTCAACAGCACCAGTCATCTTATATATGGCCTCCCTGACCAGAGGCATGTTGGCCGACATGAATTCTTCATGATGGATAGTGGATATTCAAGCACCACATGGTCTTTTGAGGTTCAGGTAAACAGCTGGCCAATCGATGACCAAGTACCTGTAGTGTTTATTGCCCGTTTTCTTGGAGACCCCGAAATGCTGACCAATGACATCCACAAGAAAATGTTATTAAGCAAGAAGCTGGCCTCAGCCCTGGGTGATTTTAACATCAGTTCCATCACTCTGAGAAATATCTCACAGGGTTCTATACTTGTGGAATGGACCAACAACAGCATGCCTAAGAGTCCTTGTCCGGCAGAACTGATTCAGGCAATGTGTAGTAAAATTTTAGATAGTCATGGTCTTCCTTCGTCCCATTTTCTCAGTGCTATGGAACCAGAGTTCAAACCCATGGACATCAGAGTCCATGGCACAAACAAATGTGAAAAGTTTTCATTTGTGCCATCAAAAGAGTTCACCATCCCTGTTTCATCAGGCAATACATCCATTCAGATTTCATCCACAGTCCCAGCTCCATCTAGCTCTGGCTGGAGTCGCAGTGACGATGTTTACTTGCACACAGTTATACCAGCTGTGGTGGTGGCTGCTTTGCTGCTCACTTCTGGTTTTATCGCCATGGCTTGCTATAGAAAAAAACGGCGTGGAAAGCTGACCACAGAGGAACAGGCAACCTTCATTAAAAAAGGTGTTCCTATCATTTTTGCAGACGAGTTGGATGATGCTAAGTCGCAACCCTCTGCTAGCATGCCACTGATCTTGCGTGAGGAGAAGCCACCACTGCCTCCACCGCAATACTCCGGTTCAGCCTGTGGAGAGGGCTCCTTGATCAACCATCAGTTCCTGGAGGAATACATGTCATTAAACAACGATGACCCCAGTGCTCTACCCTATCAGCCTCCCCCTCCTTTTACTGTCCCTATAGAGGGCAGAGGTCCTCGACCGAAGAACATGACAGCCTACAGATGCCCGCCCCCATATGTGCCACCATAATGGATGTATAAACCTCTTAAAATTAGACAATAACAAAGGTTTCAAGAGAATATACAGTGGATTTATGGAGTGACTGCTTGTGTACATGGACAATGATCTTGACTTCAAGGAATGCTGGAATATTATGACTCTAAATGACTGAACACTAAACTGTATTCTACTGCTCCAAATTGTACAGTACTTAATTAAAGCTTCAAAAGGGATTGACTCTGAAAGCATATTCCATACTAACACTCTTGAAGTAACGGACACAAAATACCGGAAACAGCTACTGCCATTCAGTGTAACACAATCAGACTGTAATCCACAGGCAGTGAGCAGTATAGTCTGTCTCTGATGTTTTTTAAATAATTGCTTTTTTAATGTCTTTATTAGCCTGAAAGCAACATTTATATGGAGTATTAAGTTTCTATATCACACCATTGTGGACTAAGACTGTATTTGATTATATCAGCCATATAGGCAGATATTGAGGGATTTGTGTGAATGGGTAACTTAGCTTAATAAAGACTTTTTTAGGTTCATCTGTTTTAAGACTACATGTAAGATGATGTATATAACAAAAATCATTGATAAGAACACAACCAACATGGCAGTTTATTGTTACTGATAAATTGATAATTCTGAACAATTCCTAATATTAAAATCTTCTACGGATCCTGCACTACGATGAAGCTGTTTTAAATACTACAATACTTTGTAGATGGACTACATCCAAATGTCGGATGACCCTTCATTTAGGATCATAGGTTTTAATCATAAATTGAAAATGTGCCACATTGGAAGCAGAGCATTGCTTCTAATTGCTCTTTTAACCGTGTTATTTCTTCTTTGTTGTAATGTGGCACCGCATGGTGTGTTTGTACGTGTGTGCCTGCACCATTTGTGGGATCAAAAATGGTGGATCAGCAAGGTGGAACAAATGACATTACAAACATTTCCAAAAAAGATTATATTCTGAAACCAGAAATGCAATATTGTGCTAAATCCCATCCAACAGCAAACAATGTTTATTAGCCAAAGTGTTGTGGATATATTAGAGAGACTTAGCAGATACAGAAGATTCATCATAGCTGAAATTAGTAAAAGCAAAAGTTATTGCAACAAATAACTGAAATAAGTCTAAGTCTAATTTTTTACTACGTTTTTGATATGTCTGATTGTTAATGAAAGGTACATTAATAAAGCTGTACTAAAAACTCAACTCTGAGCAATATGTTGCTCTTGATGAAATATTGAGACTATGACGGGTTTTGTTTGTATGTTTGTTGGGTTGAATTAACATCACTTTCAGCATTAAGGGCTATTTCTGTTTGTTTAATGTCACTAACAGCATCAGTGTGAAATGTAATGAAATATACAAGGCTATATCAATAAAAAAGGTTACTTTGAACATAGTTATTTATATATGTATTTATATATACAATATCAAGTTGGTGCATTGTGTAAAGCAGAAATAAAAACAAAATACCACGATTTGCAAAATTTGACGTTTCAAACCATATTCAATTTAATACACTACAAAGACAAGATATTTAATGTTCAAAATGATAAACTGCATTGGGGTTTTTTTTGTTGCAAATACTCTCTCATTTTGAATTTGATGCCTGTGACATGTTCCAAAAAAGTTAGGGTAGGGGCAACAAAGGACTGGGAAAGCTGAGGAATGCTCAAAAAAACACCTGTTTGAAACATTCCAAAGGTGAGTGTCATGATCGGGTATAAAGGGAGCGTCCCGAAAGGTTCATTCATTCACAAGAAAGGATAGGGCGAGGTTCACCACTTTGTAAACAACAATTTGAAAATGGGTAACTTGCACATCTGTGAAGGCACCATTAATGGTGAAAGGTACATACAGGTTGTGGATCGACATATGCTGCCATCCAAGCAACGTCTTTTTCCTATTTATTTCAGCAAGACAATGCCAAGCTAACTTTCTGCATGTGTAACAATAACGTGGCTTCGTAGTAAAATAGTGCAGGTACTACACTGTCCTGTCTCTAGTCCAGATGTGTCTCCCATTGAAAATGTGTGGTGCATTATGAAGTGCAAAATACAACAACAGAAACCCGGCAGTATTGATCAATTGAAGGTGTACATTAAGCAAAATGGGAAAGAATTCCACCTACAAAGCTTCAACCATTTATTGTCCTCAGTTTCCAAACACTTATTGAGTATTGTTAAAAGAAAAGGTGATGTAACATGGTAAACATGTCCCCGTCCATTGGAACGTGTTGCGGACATCAAATTCACAATGAGTGAATATTTGCAAAAATCAATCAAATCAATCAAAAAATCAAGTTTATACGTTTGAACATTAAATAACTTGTCTTTGTAGTGTTTTCTATTGAAAACAGGTTGAAATAGGTTTGATTAGCAAATCATTGCATTCTGTCGGTATTTATGTTTTAAGCAACGTCCCAACTTAAAATGTGGGTTATATATGGAAGGATTTGCAAACTCTACTTAGGTTGTGATCGAAACAGGAACGCCCCCAGTGTCAAGTAAATCCACTCATCACAGTACTGTGCAAAAGTCTTAGGCATTCTATATTTTTCAGGTTGCATTTGGATTGTTCTGGCTCATTCTCAGAATTACATTGACACTACTATTGTGGTGTATTTGTGTGTTTTGCACTGATATGACTGAATCAGACACAGCAGTGCCACCCAGCCTACCCAGTGGCCCCTAATCAATTTTGTGATAGACTGGTGTTCCATCCAGAACAAGCGTATGCCTCTACCCTGTGTTGTTGGTGGACTTGTCACCAAAGCCCACATGACCTTGAGCAGGAAAAAGCAGGGTTAAGTCATGAAGAAATGTTATTTGACTATGGATCCTCTAACAACAACTTCAGAAGTGACCTTTATCTGGGGGATAGTAACTTTTTGTATTGCACCTGGTCTGCTGTGAACTGTCTATTTATTTATATCAACACTGTATGTGATCAGTTTTCATTTCAAAATTTTCTTAGTTTAAGGAATCGTATCTAAAAATTAATGGAGCACAATTAAGTGGAAGAGACATACAACAGGAAGACAGGAAAAAGAAAAGTATTTAAACAAGCCAGATTTAACTGAGCAGTTCTAGTATATCAGGTTGGTGGGTTTGAATTCCATGTGGGGCTTCCAGGGTTGAGTTGGGTTGGTGTTGTGAATTTACAGAACCCTGTTATGGGCTGGTGACCTGTTCAGGATGCGAATTCTGAGTTAGATCCCAGAACCTCCTCTGACACCCTGACTGAGTCATCCTTTCCTTAGAATGAATAGAACAAACATGTCTTTCCTTACATGAACTGGGTTTAGGGTTGGCATTACCAGGGACAGCTTTCAATGGAAGAAGGACAATGTATGTTTTATTAATGTTCATAAAACCATACAATAAACTGACAAGTCTTACCTTATCTTTTAATCTGCTATCTTGAACAATCTTTATTTTTATTCTTATTCTATACTTTTATTTTATTCAGAAATTAAAAATAGCATAATCAATATTTATTAACAATTTTATATAACAGTGTTAATAGCCTACTCTTAATAGTCATTAATTATGCATATAATTTAATGTAATATGGTCTTGAAATAGAAATAATGTCAAACATGTACAGTATTACAAAATAAACATATGATAATAATTATTCTGAACATGAATTGGAAGAGAATATGAAAAGCAAAAACTAAATTTTAAATGCTATTTCGACAATATTTTGGTCTCACTCGTTGTAAAGAAATGTGTGTTATTGAAAAAAGAAATGAAAGCTACACTTGGTTTACCTGGTCAAACAGGTTACAGCAATGAGATTGTGGGTGAGCAATGATTGATTTTGACATTATATGCATTAGATACTGCTCCAAGTATTATTTACAAATATAATTTTCAATAAAACTGATCCACTGATCCAAAAGTGACCCACTTGATAAAAATGCTTATAGTTGGAAAGTATCTATTCTATTGAAATCTATACTATTGAAAATATAATTAATTAATTAATATTATAGCATTATTATTATTATGTGTAATATAAATATAATCTCAATAAAATCTTATCAAAAATGTGAATCACATCATATTGTAATATTATTCATTAGTGTGAGTATACATGCCCTACAGTGGTTTGGTACCCTATCTAGGGTTTCCATAATTTACTATAAAATAAAAGTGTGTGCTTTAAAATTCTTTAAAAATAAATAGTTTTTTCAACAAAAATCTGGCTATAGCTAATAAGATGAGTACTACGTAATATTAAGCCTACATACACTGCTCACAAAAATTAGGGGGTATTTCAAAATAAATATTAAGAGGATCCCACAAGAACTGCTGGACAATCTGATCTTATTTAATGAAATAAAATAAAATGCTTCTTTTTTTAATCGCTTCATATTCATTTAGAAATATCCCCTATTTTTTGTGAGCAGTGTATTACCCTAACTCAAGGAATGAAGTACATTTTAACCAATGGGCATCGTGACAACAAAATTTCCTTCTTAGCGTTTTAAAAATCTTTAAATTCATATAGAGTGCAGAAGAAACACAAGATGACTGTCAATCTTCTTTGGCCTGAGTCTCCAGGCAAGATCTCACCTGGTGGGGTAAGGATGATTCTGAGAAGGTCAGGAATCAGCCCAGAACTTCACAGGAGGACCAGGTCAATGACCTGAAGAGACCACAGTCTCAAAGATGATTGTTAGTAACACTACCCTGTCAAGGGTATCTGGAATGATCCAGAGGAGGCATGGGAGAAGGTCATGAGGTCAGATGAGACGCGAATAGAGCTTCTGGTAGGAACTCTACTCACTGTGTTTGGAGGAAGAAGAAGGACGAGTACAACCTTTCGTAAAAGTGATAGGATGACTGCACCTTATTAAAGGGAGGATGGACGGGGTCATGCTTTTGTTTTTTGTTCAGTAACCTCCTTCCTTCACTAAGAGCATGAAAGATGGGTCATGACTGGATCTTTCAGCATGATAATGACCCAAAACACTCAGCCAGGTGCAACTAAGGAGTGGCTCTGTAAAAAGCATTTCAAGCTTTTGGAGTGACCTAGCCAGTCTTCCAACCTTACCCAATAGAAAATCATTAAGGCCTCGAAACCTGAAAGATCTGGAGAAGAAACTTGGTTAAGAACTACAGAAATCATCCGACCTCTGGATCTGAAGTTTTTGGGTCAGTAGAGCATTGCTGACTTTTATGCACTATGCACCTCAGACTTTGGTCTGCCTATTTGCACCCTATAGCACCCTATCGCTGATCAGGTTCAGGATTTTATACACTTGTGGCAATGGAACTAAATGAAAACATGAATTAAATGTTTTAGAGGTGTGTCCCAATAATTTTGTGCATACAGTGTATTTATATCAAGATAAAAAAGTTAACTTTTTTCATAGAGCACTACATAAGAACTTCAAGGAGGTTTTTTTTTGCATATTTGTTTGACAATGCTACTTTCTTTGCAAAGAAAGCAATTTGTCACACCAAGTACTATTTTATAACACTTAGAATTCTATTTGAAATTCCAAAGATTTTTAGAATATATTAATTTTCTAATCTGCTTAATCTGGCAGCACAGGGAGCAGGGCAGTAACAACCAGACATCAAGCCAATTGTACAGGCTAGGGCCACTTCAGTGTAATCAGTTAACCTAAATTAAGTACATCCACATGGACATGGGAGGACATGCAGTCTCCATACAGAAAGTATCCAGACTGCTCCACCTGGAATCGAGCCCATTGCTGCTACCCCCCGAGCAATCCTTGGAATGAACTTATATTTACAATTCCTTGCCCCATAATTTAACCCCAACATTTCATTTCATTTTTAAGTAACAACCTAAAGTCTGGCAGTAGAGGTGGCTTCATTGCTCGATGCTGTCATCCTCATTTGACTTCTCAGTTGCATCATAATTATATTAAGTGTTCATGCCTCAAGTAAATTCAGTGTTGCTTGGACCATATTATCTCCACAGTTAATCTTTTAGTTAAAGTAACTTATGGGTCGTGCAAAAAGCTGTAGAAATTGCATAGTTTATTTATAATTTGCATAGTATATTACATCATTATGATTTTATCAGGTACTATAAGACAAAAGAGGAGTACAATGAAAGTCACTGCTCAAGAAATTGAGATGCGGACGAAAAGATGGCTGCACCTGTCCAGAAGTGGAGGGTGAGCAAACTAGGATTGCTGAGTTAGGCAATAACACCGACACCCACCACAGAGCTCATTACACTCTGGACTGCTGAGAGACAGAGCGACAGTAAGCACATACTCTTACCACCCCAGGTATGCTAGCCACTCTAACACATCATTCCTTAATCAATTTGATCTAAAAACTTATAAATAGCAACACAAGTTTATCATAAAGTTCATTAATGGAAGAAAGTAATACTGCTACTGGTAATAATAGTAATAATAACAATAAGTGAAAAGTGTCTGAGATGTCAGTTGTGTGGGGGTCAGATGTTCTGGGTCAGTTTTCTGAAGGAGTGGAGTGACTGATGGATGAGGGGATGAGTTCCAGAAGATCTGGGTGTAATATGTTCCTTTGAGTAACATTCTACCTGGCTACGACTAATCACCAAACGCAGAGAGATTCAAATGTTAATGTAAATGAAACCTCTGATATTAAAATCCATCTATCTGACATGATCCAGACAGAACAAAAGCCCCACATAATACAGTAACAACTTACAGTTGCAGGTGAACACAGACCCCTAACCAAGATCAGCTAATGCCAGACATTTTTTAATTGCTTGTTACTCTACTGGGGAGGGAGGAAAAAAAAATCTTTATTTTTCAGCACTTTTCAATTTCTAGAGGACTACGTGGAATCAATACAAGAAAGGAGGAAGAAATAAAAAATATATTTAAAAATAAAATATGCATGCGCATATATATAGTCATATATATGCTGTGACACTCATAATTAACTCACAAGTTGTCCATTTCTTTTTATCCTTCTTGAGATGGTGCTACTCCTTCATTTGAGACCAGCTGTGTGTTAATTGAACTGGTTAATTTGATTAGGAAAGGCACACAGAAATCTGCAGCACCCAGGGTTCCTAAGAGCACAGTAGCCTCCATAATCCTTAAATGGAAGAAGTTTGTTCCACAAGAAAGAAAGTTCCACAAAGTCAACTATCACTGCAGCCCTCCACCAAGACATGATATCCCGTATAGCGTTTGCCAAAAAACACATGAATGGCTGTACTAGCTCAAAAGGAGCTTCTACTAGATATTGAGCAAAGGGTCTGAATACTTATGACAATGTGATAATTCAGCTTTTCTTTTTTAATAAATTTACAAAAATGTCTACGTTTTTTCTGTCAAGATGGGATGCTGAGTGTACATTAATTAGAAATAAAAATGAACTTTTTTGATTTTAGCAAATGGCTGCAATAGAACAAAGTGTGATACATTTAAATGGGTCTGAATACTTTCTGTACTCATTGTGTGTATATATAAACTAATGCATTTAATAAAATGGAAGTTTGGGTGCATGCCAAGAAATTAAGTTAAATTAAGAATTTACACTAATTAGTTAATTTAAAAAAAACTCCAGAAATTAAATACTGATAATAAAACAGTGATTTTCAGCTTCTTGTGCATAAGATTTTTTACTACCCCAAAATCATAAAAAGTTGGGTCAGTGTGGAGAATACATATTCAATGTATTTTTATTATTTAAAAAAATGTTTTGACATTGACTGCTATTTCATTGCATATGTGAACCGGAGATATTTCATGTTTTGTCTGGTCAGCTTGATTTTATTTGTTAAACTAAACATCTATTTTGATTCATCCATTTATATTCTGGTGTAAAAAAAATGTTGTATATAAGCAAAAAACCCAATCAAGGTTGTGTGTTATTATGAATAACATCAAGGCAGTGATTATCTACGTCATTCATATTCAGCTCATGTCTGCAACCAAATCACAGCTGTGATGTTACTCACAATACACGACCATGTACTCTGTTACTTAAATACGAACAACAATAAGTGTCGTTTCCCAAATGTTTCCCAAAAAGACAAAGAAAATATAAACAACACAAAACAAATAAACCACACAAACTGGGATATTTTAATGGTATTTATAGTAAAAAATACTTTGATACATATTGTACAACGGATCTATACATTTAAGAAGGAATTAGCAATCAACCAAATCAATTTTAGAATGGAACAAAAGGCAATGAAATGCTGGTATAGGACCAATGGTGCAGATGGCACGTAAGATTGATTTTTCCTCTATTTGAATAATTTTCTGAATTGTACATCATTCTGAAGTATGCCACAGGAAAGACAGCTCAGAACTGCTTTATTTTCTTGGCAAAACTAAATTACTAATCACCTTAGTAACTGAAAGAAAGAAATAACCATAAGCATGTGTAGCTATAAAACTATAGCACAGTGTCCTATGAAACTAATGTTTAAGAGAAAAATAATGTTGGGACACTGTTTTAAGAGCAGACTGTTTTATGTCTTACTCAAACAAACAAAAACAAAAAAACACACACACACACACACACACACACACACACACACACACACACACACACACACACACACACACACACAC
>JAUZST010000356.1:0-18707 GCA_034779995.1 Parotocinclus haroldoi
ATAAAAGCATAAATTCTCCCGGGGATCCCAAAAATCCTCCCATATCTCACTGACCCGCTTTGTATCCGCTCTAAGTGACAACTTGTGGCTTCTTTTTCTTATTCGCTCTCACGTTCTTTGGTCCGATTAAACTGAATTTTGGTCCAAATTACATGCGAATAACATTACACGTATATAATAGGATTTGTTTCTGTATTTTAGGATTCGGTCCGAATAAGCGGCTGTTCCCATTAACTGGTGAACTGCCTTTGCACAGGCCATTGACACCTCACAAAAACCTCACAAGTCAAACCATCAGAAAGGTTCTACAATATTAGAACGCCTGTAATTCCCATTACAGAAGCCTTCCACCCTTTTAAATGTAACACTGCTCTGAACTGTTTGAGGCTGGGATCGATAAGTCACACTAACCGAAAATGTGTAGATCAAATCAGATTCCCTACAGGTCTCTCCAGATATTGTGCAAACAGATTATTGCTGGGATTAAATTTCACTGTTAAAAGAAATTGCCGGCTAAAAAAAATACTATTTTTAACTCAAGATTAGTGCAGGATGAAGAATGAGAACGTGACAAAATGCGTAACAGAGACTGTCGTAAAGTCATCCAGATGCTTGTGACACCTCACAGTTTACACAGGCACAGCCAAAGCTGCTTTTGCAAAAGATAGTCGGCTGGCTAAACATGTAGTGTTTTGGGACCACATGTGCTATTTTAGCTAAATATAAAAAGCTAGCTGCTCAACAGCACCATCAAAAAAATCTATTTAGTTACTTATTTTGAATTGTATTATTAATTTACTTTTTATTATTGACTTTAAACTATTTTTACTATTACTACAACTGAATTATTCAATTAACATCTACGTCCCTTTTTGAGTCTTGGTTCCCCCGAGGTTTCTTCCTTCTTTATTCAGGGAGTTTCTCCTTTCCACTGTCACCCTAGGCTTGCTCGATTTGGGTTTGGCCTTTTAAGGTAATATAATATTGTAAAGCTGCTTTCAGAAAATGCTCTATTGTAGAAAGCGCTATAGAAATAAATTTGAGTTTAAAACGCAGCATGTTTTGTGTTGGATACTGCTATACTGGTCAATTAGCATGACCATACAAGTTCCAAGGTCCAAGTTTGTTTATGCTGGTTAGTGCTGATTGGCCTGGTGCTATTTTAACTGCTCGCTGGAAAAGCTGGTTAACCAACATACCAGATGTCCAAAACATAACATATGCTGGTCTTTGCTGTTTTTTTTCTCCCTTCGAGCACGATGGGTTTTATCACAGTGTTTGGAGTCAAAGCTCAAAGAAATCTCTGTGAATTGTGGAATTTGGTGTGAAGGTTACTGTATTGACACTACCAGTCAAAGAAGTTTCAGGTTTTATTGATATTTACGTAGGTATCTCTGTGTCCCTGGAAAAAAAAAAAAGCACTGAGCACGAATGTTTGTCTCATCAAAACATCCACCCTTATTTAATAGTCTAACACCTTCAGGGCGTTCTGGAAATCTTCTTTGTTAAGTTCTTCCATGCACTGTTGCGGAAGTCATCGCAAACATGTTGCACTTGTAGGTTGTTGTGCTTTCACCCTTCTGTCTAGTTCATCTCCAAAGAGTTTTAGTCTGGAAACCGAGGTGGCCGTGTCAACAACTGAAGTGTCTTGACATTGTCTTGTTCTTTATTATAAGACTGTTCTAACAGACAGTGCTGTACAAAAGTATTAGGCCACCATTAGATTTAATTTTGCAGCAATGGTATATTGACCACATGTAATTATTTATCTTACAGAAACTACAGACAGAAAATATAGAAAAATATATAGAAAAAAAACACAATCTGCGTCTGCAGGCAAAATCAGTATTAATTGCGACCTTCAAAAAAGTTTTTTTGCTTGCTACCTTTTCCAAAAAAAACATTCCTGATCAGGCTTCTTCAGACTGTTCAATGGCCAACTAGGCATCCAGATGAAGCTGTCAGATACTGCAACTGTCCATGTGGAAGAGGGGGTCACGCTACATTTTATTTCAAGTTTTTAATAGCACATACAACTTTATTGTATTTTCTATTTATAATCTAGTACAGACACTGAGGAATAATTCGATATGGCCACTGAACCATTGCTGAAACAAATGTAATGATCTAATCTAAGACTTTTTCACTGTAGCCTGGGGTAACATTGTCTTGCCGGATGAACAGCACTCAACCGTTAGATATAACTGGCTATGCTAGCTAACTGGCTATGCTAACTAACTGGCTATGCTAGCTAACACGAAATGTTAACATTTAACGGGGGCATGTACTGTGATTACAATCAGAGCAATGTGATGAGGCTGCCAAAAACTTAGCTAATTATCATGAAAGTAACATCAGGACATTTCTGATAAAAACGCTTTTATGATAATAGGCTTTCCAACGCTCACATGGTTTCAGTACTCAGCTGTGTGTGATGAGCTTAATTACAGCTTCATTACTTATTTATCACAATTGTAATTAACTTCAGTGCCAGGGTTGGGTCGTACCATAAATTAACCTTCAGGCTACATCTGACGCACGCACGCACGCACGCACGCACGCACACACACACACACACACACTCATTCATTCACCATAAGACTACAGACAGGCGCCTGAGGGAAGAAGCGTCTCTTTAGTACGTTTGTGAATATTTTATTGCAATAAAGAATTGATCATGCACATCTCCCCTTCGCTCTGTCTCCACTCTGCTCCACCCCCACGTCGTATCCACCTCCTCACCGTATAAGCAGATAGATCCATGAACTCATGACTATATGGATGGATAATTTATTGAATGGATGAACATTTACATTTATGTAATTAAGCAGACACCCTTATCCAGAACGTCTTACAGTTAATACAGTCTTACAATTGTGGGTTAAGGGCCTTGCTCAGGGACCCAACTGTGGTAGAGGTGGGATTTAATCCCTGGACCTTCTGGCCCATTGTCCAGTACCTAGGCCATCACAGTTCACAGAGATAAGATTAGTGGATAGGTGGCTCCATTACAGATTGACATGTAGCTGGATGGATGGATAGATGAACTGGACAAACACTTGGGTTGATGGAAAGATAGATTGATAGATGATGTATAGATGTAGAGAGAGAGAGAAAGAGAGAGCGAGAGCAACACTGAGCAAAAATCTTGGGCCTCCATTAGATTTGAAATACCAGTGCTTTAGCAATAACAGTGTTAGTGTTTAGTCTAATCTCACCTTACACATGAGCAATAGCAGCAGCTGGCAGCTTCATCTAGATGCCAAGTTCGATGCCAACCTATTCATGTTTGATATGACCTCAAATCAAAATCAAGCCCAATTGACCTCAAATACCATTACTGAATGTTTGAGGGTTTTTTTATTTGGAATTGGGTGTTGGTTTGTATAATAAACATGCTCAACTGATGAACTATCTGGGGTCATTTCTTGAATATTTTGACCAAATTAAAATCTTCCTTCACAGTGTAGTAGGATATGGTATTTCTTTCCATCTTTTCTAATTCCTTTCATATCGTGTAAAAAGTACTAATCGATTTTTAATTAATTGAAATCAGCGACGTTACATTCGTTAGAGGTTCCGAATGTCATGAATCAATGCTGTGATTTTTGATTGATTGCCCAGCCCTAAATTGACTGATCAACAGTCCAAAGAAGCTTGCACAAGAATGGTCTTTTTGATAGCAGCCAAGGAACCACTTTTCTCAGAAGGGGAACAGGGCGAAAAGGCTAAGGCAGGCTAACGCGTACAAACACCGGAATGAAGATCATGTGAAAAGATTATTATGACGAAATGCTTAAAACAACAAATCTAATGGTGACCTCAGACATTTTCATAGTATCGTAGATGAATGGATGCTAACTGACCTAGTACCCAATACCGATAGAGTTATCTAACCCAAACCTGATCTGATCTAATAATAATCACAAAATGCTGGTACAAATCCAGCAGTGACCTGATCGGATTTCCGTCTAATACTAATCTGATACTGAACGAATACCAAAGTGACACACATCTTCACAATAACAAAGTCAACTCTATGCACTTTTCTATTACCAAGTCATGTCTTGTCACTTGGGACAGTCATATAAAACCCAGACTCAGACCCAATACACATGTTTAGGACTGCATGACTGTTTCCCTAACAGACAGATCCATACAGATTCTGTACAGTTTTTTTAATAAACAACTATATGAAGCTCAAGCCGACTATGAGTTCAGCACACTGGCTGAGTATGTGTTATCTGATCCAGTGTGATGAGATAATGTTCTCAATCGGAGTGTTTCTATTCCTGTAAAGCCTGCAGGAGCACACCAGCTTCGTCCTGTCCCCCTATTGCCCTGGTAAATCCAAACTGCAAAGGTGTAAACGTGTCGGCGTAATTATGCAAGAAATTCTCAACATATTTGTTCAACCCTGCTTCCAGTACACCACAGTCTCCACTTACAGTAGAGACATAGAGAGATATAGACATAGGTTTTGAATTATGTCTCCACTGAGTCACCATCGTTTACCTACCTTACCAACTACATGCTCGCTTGCTCGTTAGCTCATGTTTCTACTGGAGTCTGTTGTAACCCAGTTGATGTATTAACACAATTTTATGTGCAAGTTATGTGTTTGTGTGGATGAGTTGTGTTACTAATCTGTAACAAGATGTAAATGTTGTTTGTAGTTGTATGTGCCTGTCCTATTATAAGTAGTACTCCTTTGTTCACCCTCCCTCTACCTGTACTCTCTCACTTTTAGCTACATAAACTGGTTCACATACATTCAGTTTTATTTGGCTGATCTTTCCTGTTCTTCGTAATACTGTCTATCAAGTACTTCTGCCAAGCTGCCACAGTTGGGTCCCAAAGCAAGACCCTTAACCCACCATTGCTCGAATGTAAGACTGTAAGTCGCTCTAGATAAATGCCACAAATGTAAATCAAGGAATCTGTCAAACAGGGGCATCAGGTCCATCATACCATCCTCTTAAGTCTTATGGCTGTCACCTTGACAGGGTTGAAACAGTATATTACTATATTGTCTATAAATATTGGGAATGTCCATGCTTTAAAAATGTTGTTGCAGTATCTAGGTTGGGCAAATGGTAGCGTTCCACATGTGTTTTCAGCTGTATTGCTGACACAGTTACGTATCGTTGCACACAGTTTTTCTTGTGAAAATAGATTTATGTTGCGAAACAATTATGGGACGGTGGTGTTTTCCAGTCAGTGTCTTGTTTCACAGAACTTAATGCATCCATTAAATGGCACATTGGGATTAGCCGCTATTTACACCATCATTTTTGGCGTATTGGGTGTTGGTGAGACAGAACCCTATTCGAAGGCCCCTGCAACCACGAGACGAGGAAAGAGAACCCTGTTGAAAAACAAGTCAAAACAACAGGCGAGGACCATTGATGCACAGACCAGGGGCTTCCCCACATAACTAAGTATCTGAGCATAAGTGACTTATGAATACAAAATCATTCATAAGATCAGCTTAATGTGTTAATGCATTCCCTTTGGTTGACCAGAAGGACACTCTTAAAAATGCCCTTCTACAAATCCTCTTTCGTTTAACTAAAAAGACCCATGATAAAGTAAACTGACTCATCAAACAAGATTACAGCTTTATGGACTCATTTAGCAAGCTCGTTGTAGTCACAATAGCTAACTTTACATCCTGGACATGCTCGTATAAACAGAATTTCATTAGCTACAACTCATTAAAGCAAATCTTGAAGCTCAGTACATTTAGGTCAGTGCAAACAAACTGCCAAGCATCAGAGTGGAGAAGAAAAAAATGATTTAAGTGATTTTTGTTGGTGTTAGATGGGCTGGCCTGAGTACTACACACGTGCACTTTATGTTGTTTAGTCTATTGTTCTATGTAGCACCTTGGTCCTGGAGGAACGTTGTGTCGTTTCACTGTGTACTGTACACCGCTGTATATGGTTGAAATGACAATAAAACCACTTGAACTTTAACCTGAACTTCAGAAACTGCTGATCTACTGGGGTTTTCACACACAACCATCTCAGAAAATATCCAGTGAGGGCAGTTCTCTGGGTAAAAATGCCTTGCTTCCAGTGGTCAGGGCTAACTGGCCAGTCTGGTTTGAGTTGATAGAAAGGCAAGACTAGCTTACACAACCACTAATTACATCCAAGGTGTGCAGAAGAACATCTGTGAACATCTAATGGGGTTGTGGCCCACAACTGATTGGATTGTAAGACTATATTTAAGTCTCTATATATGGAAGTCTCTCTGGATAAGGGCGTCTGCTAAATAACATAAATTAAAGCAGAAGACCACACCAGGTGCCAAGCTACAATTCACACAGGTGTGAAGAGTACCCTTTAAACACCACAGCCTACCTGAGTATTGTTGCTGACCATGTTAATACCTTTATGACATGCACAGTGCACCTCCTACATGCCATGTAGTGAAAACAAATTGGTTTCTTGAGCATACCGATGAGTTCACTGTATCATGGATGTGCAGCTAACAAAGCTGTGTGATGTTACCATTTCAAAATGGACCAATCTCCAATCTCCAATCAAGGAACATCTCCAGTACCTTGCTAAATCTATGACGCAAAGGATGAAGGAAGTTGTGGTACTGTGGTAGCCTAGTGGTTAAGGTACAAATCCCTCCTCTGCCAAGCTGCCACAGTTGGGTCCTTGAGCAAGATCCTTAACCCACAATTACTTGGATTGTAAGACTGTATCAATTGTAAGTCGCTCTGGATAAGGGCGTCTGCTAAATGCCGTAAATAGGGGGTCTGAACTGCCACTAGCAAGGTGTACCTAATGAAGTGGCCTGTGAATGTGCACTGCACACTAAAAGAGGGAGTCATACGTGTGTACGATTGGTGAGAACGATGAGCTGGTTGTTATGTAAGCAGATGGCGTGTGCATCTCTTCTGTTTATAAACAGTACAAAGTGTGCAGAAGGAGCGTGACTTTGGTTTCGCCAGAATGATGAAGACTTTTGTGCATCTACCCATTTGTCCATTACCGCTTCTTAGTTATATTAAACCACTCGGACATCTCTAAGCTGCCTCTAAGCTGGCCGTGGCAGGACCCAAGGAAAGAACCATCCAACCTTCACGCTGCAGTGCACACCCACCAGGGATTCGAACCCAGCACCTGACTCCCAAGTATGAGACACGGCCACTGCAATAATTACTATTATAATAATATTCCTAAGTCACTTCATAGCTCACCTTCAAAACAAGATTTAATCCAGTTCAGAGTCATTGGGGAGCTGGGGTCTAACCGGCAACATAGGGTGCAAGGCAGGAAACAGGCTCAAGTAGGGTGTCAGGCCATTGCAGGACACATGTACACTTACACTGGGGCTCTTTAAGGATGCCAGCAAGTGGCTTTGAAATGTAGGAGGAAAATTCCACCAGCTCTGCTGTGTCTGATCCACTCATACCAGCACAACCCACACTAACATACCATCACCACATCAGTGTCACTGCAGTGCTGAGAATGCTCCACCAGTTACGTCTTACGATCCAAGCAACTGTGCCCAACTGTGGCAAAGGGGCCCAAATGTGGCAGAGGTTCATACGGTTCGAACCCTGGACCTTCTGATCCATAGTCCAGTACCTTATCCACATGGCCACCACAGTCCCACTAGTCCTCTGCCCAAATTATATCTGACATTTGCTTGTCCTTTGGGGTGGGGTGGGGTGGGGGGGGGGGGATCTCTGACCATTACAGCAGAGAGTAAAGCAAACTATGCAGACAAATATATGGACTACAGTTAGTAATCATACAACTACAACAGAACAAACAATACACTGGGTGGTGAGTGGAACTGCTAAAAATGGACAAGGAATGTAGAAACAATGAGGTGTACTTAATAAAAGGGCCGGTGAGTGTAGATGTGTCATTAAACACAATTCAGGTCTCTAATACTATTAAGGGTTTTAATGTTTTTTTTTAATAAGTAAAAACGTGACTCTTGACGTGATATGTTTTCTGCCCCGTGTTAAAGCCACACAATGATGTCGTGGTGGTATGTTCGCTTTGATGCACCGGCGTCCGATCAGCCTTTAAACCTGAAAAGTCCAGAATGACGTCAAGAGGCGTCAAACTCGTGTTTACCTGACTGCGTCGTAATATAATTTGAAATATATCACCGTGTCGTCACACGACAAAGTTGGCGGTTAGAGAAACATGTTAGAGGTCGGTGAACCGCTATAAGTAAGCCCACGCACTGCACCCTAGAAAGCCAGTCAAACAGCGTGCCATTGCATCAGCAGTAATAACCGGGATGAGCAGTACCTCGGAACGCAGCTCGGTGAGTTCCCGTCGATCTCCCACGTAGCGAACAGGTTCATGGGGACCGGCGTGTTGAGCGCGCCGCTCCCGGGAAAACTCACGCGCCCGCTCCGCTCCGCCATGCCCGCGCGAACGACAACAACAACAACAAAGACAACTGACCCCACGAACAGGGGCGGCGAAACTGAACAGTAAGTTTACTAAACGCACGCGGCTCGTGCACAGCCTTTGTTCATTTCATCTCAATCCACCCACACCACGCGCTTTCCTGAGTCTGAACCAAACGCTCGAGACTCTGCACCGGGAGCTGCAGCAGCACCGTAACGACACCGCCTCTCGCTCACCCTCACCCACCGCTCACACTCACGTGACCAGGTCATCCCGGACGACCGGCGTCCCTGAGCGCGCTCAGTATTCATTCACAACTTTGTACGCGCAGTCCTGTGGGTTTGTGAGCGCACACGTGCGTTTGGTTGTTTGTTTCCCTACGCTGCGTCTCTATGTCCACACCTGTGTTTGTGCATGTTCGTCTGTGTGTTATTTGTAGCCTATGTTTGGGCTTTTATTCATGCTTCTTTCTATTTTCAAATATTTGTGCGTGCCTGTCATTTGCATGGTTGTATGGGTGTGTGTATCCAAGGTGCACGTGGCTTTTGTGCATTGCTTATTTTGTGTTTGTGCATGCTTACGTGTGTGTGTGTGTGTGTGTGTGTGTGTGTGTGTGTGTGTGTGTGTGTGTGTGTGTGTGTGTGTGTGTTGTCATGCTTATGGTCAGATGCCTCACTAAAGAATTATAAAGGCAGTGGGCTGATTCAGAGATAAACCCCTATAGGGCAATTTAAAACATGGCCCAATAGAACTGATAAGATAAGATCAGATAACATTAAAAAGCAACAAAAAAAACCGGTTGCCTCAGTGCGGGTTTTTTTTTTTTTGAAAGACACGTCATTCAAAGTTTATATCTCGTAAGATCCTGTTTAGATTCTTGAAGATTTAATTACTATCTATTTACTAACAAGAGGTCCAGATGAAGCAAAGATGCAAGCAATGTTACTGCAGTAGTAAAAACGCGACTCAAATACTGAGAATATAAACTGGTGCAACCAAATGTGCATCTAGTCATTAGACGCGTTCACGTTTACGTTTACTACGTTTTTAGTACAATGTGATATTTGACAGTGTCCAAATTTTTCAACAAATCTGAGATTCTAATTCATCTGACCACAGTACACGTTTCCACTGTGTGGTGGGGCATCCTGTAGGCATCTGAGCCCAGAGAAGTACAACAAAAATTGAAAAAAGGAGCATCCAGACTATTATGAACTACAAGTCCAAAAGGTTGAGTCAGTACCCTTAGCAAAGATCATTTTCAATTCTATGATGACAGCATTAATGCAGAAAAGTACACTGATATTTTCAAGGAACTCCTTATAGATTATATCTTTTATTGGGACGTCCATGCATATATCGACAAGACAACACAAAACAAGTCACAGTCAAAGAGAATTCGGACTGAAATATGGAAATCCCTCCTGATCTTTCTTTGTTTTAAACTTTCCTTACACATTTGTTGACAAACTGGAGATCCTCTGGTCATCTTTGCTCGTCAAAGCCTTTCCTGAAAGCTGCTTTTGTACCGAATAATTGTCGTTCGTTGACATCACCTGTTTGAAATCACATCATTATTATTAATAGATTATTAAAGGGTTATTTTTTTTACGTAATTAGTAGCTCTAAATTGCCCCCTCCCAACTCTTTTTGGAATGTCTTACAGGCCTGAACTGTAAGAATGGATGTTAATAACAAAATTAATTGCATATTTTGGGTTAACGCTGTTTGCAATTAAAAAAAATGAAAAGTAAATGTTAAGAAAACGGCATTTTTTAAATTTCCTCTTTCTGGACTATCCCAAATTTTCTGATTTAGGGTTGTATTTGGACGTTTCTCTATGTATGTCAGTCTGTGCTTCTTTGCGTTCTGTTTATGTGTCTTTGGTCAGTTATACATTCTTGTGCGTGTGTGTGTGTGTGTGTGTGTGTGTGTGTGTTAATGCATGTGAATGTTTGTATTTATATGCTTCTTTCTGTGTGTCTCTGTGTATATACACTTTCCTCTGTATATGTGTCTCTGTGTGTGTAGTAATAATATTAGCAGTGAGAGTGACAACAAGAACAATAATGACTGTATAATAAGTTTAATTGTAGCGCATTACAAACACGCAAACACAGAATTCCACTATTAGTGATGCTCCGCTTCCAAGAAGCATTCAGATTGAATCAATAATGCAGCAGACCTCGATTACTCTGACGATGTTATTGATTCAAATCCACAGCATGGCGACTGACCCAGAGTAGAGTTGTTTCTGGACTAGTCGTCTTACTGGGGTACACACAACATTAAGATGGTACCCCTCTGCTTGCCAGTCAGTGGCAGTGCCCTAGCTGTGCATTTCAAAGCATTTGAGACACAACCTGATATTCCATACAACTGTTAAATAGTTAATATTTGTAACATTTAATACTGACCTTTACCTAGGAGCACTAACTTGTGTTGACTTTTACTACCACAAACCCTGACATTCAAGAAAGGAATCTCCACCCATCCTTTATCTTCCGCTTAATCGAGCCGGTGCCCATCCGGCAGCTCTGGGTACAAGGGCAGAAACAATGCTCCAATACATCGTAGGGCACACACACTCTTTCTCTCTCACACACACAGACACAGTTACACACTAAGACAACTTTAGAGAGCCCAATTAACCTAACATGCATGTCTTTGGACTGTGGGAGGAAACTGGAGTACTGGAGTAAACCCACGCAGACACGGGGAGGAAATGCAGACTTCACACAGATTGGACCCAGACCGCTCCACCCTGGGATTGAACCCGGACCTTCATGCCCGATAAAGATATCTAAACTGATTAATTTTAGCATAAGGGACAGGCACTTTTCTTTTTTGTTTTCTTGTAAGAACATTAACTGGGGAATCCTGTCCTTTAAGCGGAATTGAGAATGATTTCTACGATCTACTAGAATCACAAACTAGTGATGAACATGGGACAGAAACGTACGTCACTAAGAACAACTAACGAGTAACTAAACGTAATGGTATTACAAAACTGCTGCGCCATCTAGTGCTCAGTATCTTCCATTACAGTATCCTAATGCAATCTTTCTTTATCTGTGAAGCAGTCGAGTCACAAAACAGACTGCCATTACTATTTCACCTGCCAAGTAACAGACGGCGATTTAGCTGTAATTCCTGGTCAAAACATTTGATCTTCCTGGCTCACAGATCAGATAATATTTAACGAATCGTGTAATGAAGTGGGTTGTTATTATTATTATTATTAGACTGAGCTAAAGGAAGTTTAAACAGACACAGAGCCTTTTTACTCCAAGCATTGGTGGTTCAGTGGTAGAATTCTCGCCTGCCACGCGGGAGGCCCGGGTTCGATTCCCGGCCAATGCAATCATGTTTTCCCCCCTTTATTTTACTTTTGTATCTCAGAATCCCGTAGTTTATTTTAATGCAGAGTTGTGATTGAGGAGACATAAAAATATAGGTTTAGCTGAAGCAAACTCGCGTTATTAACGCAATTCACTGTATTTGCTAAACATTTATTAGAAGTAGTTTACTATACTGTAGTATTTTACAATACTAGCTCGCTTGTAATGAATCATTTTTATTATGTGGTTATATTTCTATTTCTCATCCACAAATATTTAGAGATTGTGTTTTGGGTATGGTGTCCGTTATGCCGTCTTCATTCTTGCTGCAAAGTGTTTTTTTAACATATTATTATGGGAGTTATCCTAAACTGTAGGTATAGGTATTGAGAAGATTTTTATCGTAAAATAGTAAGCATCAAGACTCCAGTAAAAGAAAAAACACGTACTGTGTTGAGTCTCCCAACACTGTTTGCTAAGCATTGGTGGTTCAGTGGTAGAATTCTCGCCTGCCACGCGGGAGGCCCGGGTTCGATTCCCGGCCAATGCAACTGTGTCCTTTTCCCGCCTTGTGCTTAATTGTTCGGTGGACCTGGGCTCTAGCAAACGAACTTACTACTGTAATAACTGATACTCATAATTAGTAAAAAATTAACTTATAAACTTCATACTGATCCACAACGTAAACAATTATTAGACACAGAAAACAACTTTAGCATTCATTGTAAAACCCGTTTTTAAGCAAGGGGCAAAATATCATTTTAAACTTGTCAACGAGAAAACATTTTTCCTTACTTGCATTTATATGATCAGGGACCCAATACGCAATTAGAACACACTGCACAAAAAATAGGGGATCAATCCAATACTGAAAAGCCCACAAAGTTTGGGCTTTATTTATTATTCCATCAACTTTGACAGCCCACATATAAAGATCTCCAAAACTGTGCTTATGCTACCCAACATGAGATCGCCTGCTGCCCGAATCGGTTTCAAGGTATGGTAAAAGACTTCTGTATCAATTAAGCATCAACATTTTCATTTGTGGCATTTAGCAGATGCTCACAATTTAAAGAATTGTGGATTAAGGGTCCAATTGCGGCAGTCATAGCTGGGATTTGCACCCAGTCCAGGGTCCAGTACCTTAATCACTAGGCCACCACAGTTTCATCAATGTACAAATGTGTGTATGTCTAATCTTAACATGTCATTCATGCACTAGCCTTTAAGACAAGTAGTTTAAACAAATGCGTCTTTCTGTGCTTTGGTAATATACCAACCAAGTAAAACCCCAGTTGGGAGCAGACAATGGAGAAAGTGATTTATAGTTTATTTGTAATAAATTCACATTAGCAGTTACTTTATAGAACCTGTAGAGTGATTTCTCCAAAACAGACTGCACAGTGAAAATGGAGTCAAACAGCTACAATCAGTGTGCACAGACAAACAAACAAGAGGCTTTCTGGTCCTGATATCATTTAATTACATCACTGTTACAAATCCTAAAGCACAGGAAACACATTCTGCTTCCATGTGCGGAAAATTAATTTAAAGCAAAATGTCCAATCTTCCCCTTAACGCACATGTGTTCATGCTAGTTATGTACTTATGTACTTGAGGCAAAAAAAATTGTTAGCGCCTCCAGTTTAGCATCGTGTGAACTACATCTGGGACAAAAGGAACAGTGCGTACAGTTTGCGGTTCTCAAAACCAAGACTAACTCAAATAGGCTCATAAAAAAAAAAAAAAAAAAAAAAACGGGAAAATTATATCGGAACAACAGAAGGGTAATAAAGTTCTCTTCATAAAGATACATAAACACAGCTAGAAACCGATTCTGACATTTTAGGACAGTTTCGGTTTTCCTGCACGCAAACACACGCACACACACAAGTTCAACAGACATCCTGTAAAACGTACAATCAGTGCTGGCTCTCAGTGGATGCTGAGCGAGAGCGCGACTGTTTCCTTTCAGAAGGAGATCTGGAGCGAGAACGGGAGCGAGAGCGCGACTCGGACTTGGCCGGCGCCTTCTTTTCGGGCGTTTGGCTGGCTGAGCGAGAGCGGCTGCGAGAGTGCTTCTCATGCTTGCTTTCGCGTTTGTCCTCGCGGCTGCGGCTCCTGCTGGCCGACTTGGAGCGAGAGCGAGAACGGGAGCGGGACGAACTGCGAGAGCGACTCCTGCTGCGACTGAACAGAGAACAAATCATTAATGGACACAGCAACACAAGCGCTAAATGTATGAATAATCCGTTTGATACAACAGAATCAGTCCTGATAGATTTAAACCATGTGCCAGTGTAAACAGTGGTAACAGTGGCAAATAAATGTATTGTAATTAATGTATACATCAGATAATCAGATGCAGGCATGAAAGGTTGTTACATGTCAACTCTACTTCTGTGCTACTTAATTAGCCTTTTGGCTTAGCAAACAAATATTGTACTTTCCATTACATAAAAAATACAAATCTTATTATAAAATGTATGTCACTTAATTGACAGCATGCATGATTACTGCCCAAGACATTTGATACTAAAGTGTATTTGATGTGTGTAAAGCATTCAAATTAGTGACATGGTCAAAGGTACATATTCTTGGGTTCCCCAGGTATTTATATGTGATCTGTAACAGCCCTCATGGTATTACAAAAGTGAATATTCCATACCTCCTCTTTCTGTCCTCGAAGAGTTTGATCTTGCGTCCATTCAGTTCGGTTCCATCCAGCTTCTCAAGTGCATTCTTCATATCGCTGTGCGAAGCAAACTCCACCACCCTAACAGATATGAGGTATACTTATTACAAGCCATGACACCTCTGTAAAGAAATTACTACAACATTTAAACAAGCTACACTGTACAAACACAGCCCATGAAAAAATAAATACATCATGCGTACCCCTCATTTTTGTTGGTTCTGTGGGCGTCCACAAATGTTACGTCTCCCGCTTTCCTCATCAGGTCCTTTAGGTCCTACAGTAAAGAAGGAGCACATGATGATCAACACACACAAACCCCAAATCCACTGGCAAACACTACCAATACAAAGCCACTCCCCATAGCCATACGTGTCTGATCGCTGGATGTGCACTTGCACTGTGGAGTGCACTTGTCGCGAGCTCCCCTCGCAAACATCCAAACCATTAAACATACTCCAACCACATAGCAAGTAAAATTTGCACATGTGCTACAGAAACAACAGATTACAGGGCATATCGGTGGAAGTTGCTAAAAACAAAAATGTGATGAAAAAAAAAAATACAAAAGCACCATTGGTGGACTACATTCACACTGGTTGAAGCAATGCTGTCATTTTTTTTGTTTGTTTAGTTTTTAATAGGATGCATTCCATGAAGTGCAAGTCTACTTATAAATTTTATTTAGTAAGACTATTAAGCTTTGCAAAAAAACTCAACTGTTTCAGCTAAGCCCCTTTCCAACCTACCAATACCACTAATCTAACAGTTATAGCGACTTAATGTAAAGCTGTCCATACATTTTCAATATGGCCATGTGTTACTGTGTTTACAGTGGCTTAACAGCTTCATGATACCTAATATAAGCACGATATTTTGTTGTTTGAAAAAATAAATGCTCCACTTAATCTCCCTTCCATTCACATAAGGCATACGTTATCGTACTGTGCATGAACTAAATAAAACACAACCCAGTTTGTGTTTGCACTCAGCCTGTCTCATTCAATACAATTAGTTAAGTCTTCCTTCAGACAGCTTCATCTCTAACCCACCCCTTTAACATTCCACCTAAAATGACCTCCCATCCCTGCATCCATTATATGATCTATCAGTGTGTTGGTCCACTTACCGTTCCAAACCACAGAAGACATTAGCAAAGAAGCCACTTGTCCAAATAGCAAACGGAACCAATGCGGTATAAACGACCTCCAGCATCCATAAGCACGGACCCACCAGACTCAGCAAGAGGAGTGTGTGCGTGCCCCCCCGATCAGAATAAGACCCAAACGGGGCAGGGGGCGCCAACCTGGAGACCCAGACCCTCCACAGGGGGACTACTCATGTTCCATAAGGCTATGCTGCGCTACACTGTGTATGAGGAGAAGCACTATTCAGAACGCAACCATCAGAGGAAGCTATGCACCTCTCGGGTTGCGCACGCAACTCCGATTAAACCAGAATACCAGAGCACAGCTGTTAAAGAAAAGGTTTGAAGAGACGGGTCTCAGTTAGATTACAACCAGACACATTTATAATATATTTATAAGAAAAAAAGTACTTGTTATAAAATAATTACTTACAAAGACCAGAGTCTTGTACATTTACTTTTTCACCCACATAATGTAGCAAAAAGTAAAGGGGTAAAAAGTGAAAAAGGAACAATGAGTGATTTGTGCAACAGGCGCACAGCTCTCACCTGCCAGCTGATTCTGGATGACAGATTCTCCACTACGATCCTGTGCTCTGTGCGCACAGGAGGTCCGTACCTGTGATAGTGCAAATAAACAAAAGTGAGAACCCTAAAGTATTGGTTTCAGCTGAATTTAAACACGACCTAGAACACACTGTGTAATAAGTGTTCAGTACAATATCTTTTATTTATTTATTTTCATGCTACATCTATATATGCAATTCTTACCACCATCATCCACCATCAATATTTTATTTTAGCATTATTATTTAAAGATCTTAAAATAGTGCACTAAATTGCAGACTATAATAGTTTACCAAAAACACTACACACCTCACAAAATGATGAGATATAGGTAAACAAAATCTCTAAACTATATATAAACTGGTATAAAAAAAAAAAAAAAGGTGTGGAACATGTCTGGGCATTGCTCAGACTTCTCAAGACCTACAAACAAGCAAATAAGACTTCAACACCGTCAAAATAAAGTATCCCCTAGCTTCTGTGAGCAGAGTAGTACGCATACCCATTCATGTTAATTTGCATAACATTTCCAATCAGTGGCTGAAGAGCTGTGCATGTACAAAAACAAAGGGTAACAAGTTGGACGATCGGGTGATATCTCACAATTACATCCACACTCAGGCGTCCCTGTTATTCTGGGGCGACAACTGCTTTTAATAATGGCCCTTTGAAAGCCTTGAGTAACAGTATCGGGTTCTTAATTTGCATACACACATTTCTTATACATTAACATTCCAATACCACACCCAAATGAAGACACTGTACAAGATCATGAGACAGGACGTGATACACAATGCCACATTGAAAAAGTCACCTCAGCATTACAAGATTTACTAACCTGGATCTTGCACTGCGTGATTGACGGTAGCCCCCGAAGCGAGGAGAGAAACGACCACCTCCGCCGCCACCGCCTCCTCCTCCACCGCCGCCACCACCTCCTCTACCACGCCGTGATCGGGCATGCTCAATGGTTACCCTAAACACATATGAATGTAACGCCATATTACATGAATTTAATAAGCTTAACAATATGACCTGAAAATCATTCAATCTATAGGGTCAGTGTGATCTATATGCATAATAACTCTGGTAACAACAGGACATTTGATACACTGACCAATCACTGGCAACGAACTTACCGCTCGTTGCAAAGCTCCTTCCCATTTAGCTCATACACAGCATCATCAGCATCTCTATGATCATCAAATTCCTACAAAACAAATGTGATCAGAACCATTCATACCAAAATTAACAAACTACACAACAATGTGCAATTATATAACAATTCCCACCACGAAGCCAAATCCGTTCTTCAGATTGATCTCACGAATTCGCCCATAACCCTTGAAGAACTTTTCAACGTCTCTCTCCCGAGCATGAGGACTGAGGCGGCCGATGAAAACCCGAGATCCACTCATAGTGTTTATCTGTAAACGGAACAGAAATGTTACAGTTTGTTATTAATGGACAACAGGACATGTACCATCATTACACTGGCTCTGTGCTAATAAATAAAAAATACCACGGACTGCCACGGCTACCAAACAAAAAACGTCTTGTTCCTCTCAAGTTTTCAAGCAGAGTGGTAAATGGTCGTCTGACTTTCCCCCCTCACAAGAATGTTGTTCATGCTGTTCATGGTGTTCCAGCATATTGATCATTTCCCCACAATTCGTATTCACTCCCTTTGCTATATACAGCCTTGTTTAAAGTGGTCATTTCTCCCCAATTCCTGCTTCACAGAAGCCAAATCAGACTTTCAACGGTGCATACCTGTATACCTAAGCGTTATTCTCAGCGCAGTTCTTGAAAATTTATCAAAACTGAATCGGATTTAGCTAGTTTTATCAAAGACGCTGGAAACTCACCGCGTGATTCGGTAATTGAGAACGAGTAAATTCATTTGCTATTTAAATATCTAAAACTAACAACAATCAAAACATTTCAGACACGTATACTTTAAAGCATATATCCTTCAACCGCCATCAAGTTGCATATAAATAAATTCCACTTGGTTTCGGCCAGAAAGCCATACGGAAAAATACTGACCTACATCAACGGTCACCCGCATTACGAAGCCACGCATGCGCAGTCATATCAGGGCCGCGTAATGGCGTCGAAAGCGTTTGCTAATTCACTCTACTTGCCGACGAAACATTTATAAACCGTTACCATAAGTCAAATATCACATACATGGTAGCTCACATGCAACTTGAACTAACCGTTGCAGTGTATGCGTCGAATGAATACAAGTTAACCGACAATAAACAACCACGTTTTGCGATTAACAAACGCTAAAGCCACACGGCCAATTGAACTTGGTGTTCAGGCAAAACGCAGACTAAAACACTGCGAATATTCTGCTACACATGGAAGGCTTTATATGAATGCGTGCCGCTGTAACTGTAATAAACTGTACATATAAAACCAAGAACAAGCAAAAACAAATACTCCTCTCACCTCAACGCAGCTTCTCCAACTGAGAAAATGGCGCCTGCACGCGGAGGGATAGAGTGGTGGGGGAGGGGAGGGATAAATTGGGCGGGGCCGTTGAGCCTTCG
>JAUZST010000357.1:3362-74977 GCA_034779995.1 Parotocinclus haroldoi
GTCATAAGTATTCAGACCCTTTGCTCATTATTTAGTAGAACCTTTTGAGCTAGTACAGCCTACTTGGGAATGATGCAACAAGTTTTTCACACCTTAATTTAGGGATTCTTTGCCATTCTTCCTTGCAGATTCTCTCCAGTTCCATTTTCAGGTCTCTCTAGAGATGCTCAATTGGGTTTAGGTCAGGGCTCTGGCTGGGCCAGTCAAGAATGGTCTCAGAGTTGTTCAGAAACCACCCCTTTGTAATTTTAGCTGTGTGCTTATGGTCATTGTCTTGTTGGAAGGTGAACCTTCGACCCAGTCTGAGGTTTTCTACAAGGATATGTCTGTACTTGGCTGCATTCCTCTTTCCTTCAATTGCAACCAGTCGTCCTGTCCCTGCAGCTGAAAATCACCCCCATAGAATGATGCTACCACCACCATGTTTCACTGAAGGGATTTTATAGGACAGGTGATGAGCAGAGTCTGGTTTTATCCACACATACCGCTTAGAATTAATGCCAAAAAGTTCAATCTTCATCTCATCAGACCAGAGAATCTTATTTTTTCATAGTGTGTTTTTGGCAAACTATGCAATCTTTCGTATGTCTTGCACTGAGGACAGACCTCGACCTCATGATTCTCATTAGCATTGACATGCATTGTGAGCTGTGAGATCTTATATAGACAGGTGTGTGCCTTTCCTAATTAGGTCCAATCAGTTCAATTAAACACAGCTGGACTCCAATGAAGGACTAGAACCATCTCAAGAAGGATAAAAAAAATGGACAGCTTGTGAGTTAAATATGAGCGTCACAGCAAAGGGTCTCAATACTTATGACCATGTGATATTTCAGTTTTTCTTTTTTTTTTAGTAAATTTGTATAAAAAAAAATTCCACATCTGTTTTTTTCTCTCAAGGTGTGATGCTGCGTACATTAATAAGAAATAACTTTTTTTGATTTGATAGACACCATGTGCTCTGGACCAAAGAAGAATATCACCAACCGCACAGCTATCATTATCAAGTCCAAAAACAGGGTCTGCCATTTCCACTTATGTGGTATGCATTTATGCAGAAAAGTACATTAAGATTTTAGAGCAGCATATGCTGTAAAACGACATCTTTACCAAAAACGACAATGCAAAAAAAATGGATATAAAACGAACTAATAACCACGTTCTAGATGTCATTTATATATTTCTTTTGAAATGTTTTTAATTCACCCAGGACTCTTACGCATGCCATGCTGCACTGAACATGTACTACAAATGATGGACTTCCCCTAAAAGGGCTTTTAAGAACTGAAACTGTCTGGTCGCACTAGAGAAGAACAGGTTTCCTGCTTGAGTCTCGTTTTAAATTTTTCTCTCTCACATTAAACAAAGGCACTTTTTCAGAAATGAAGGACCCCAAAACCACCAAAACCAATAGTGGTCTAGCTCAGTGCCAGTATAATCACCACAGCATTTTGTTCTAATGAAATAGAACTAATAGGTCAAACAAACTGTACCTATAAATAAGATGTCTACATGAGAACTACATGCGTGGTCAACCATACTGACTTATTATACAGGCATCTATTATGGTGTGGATGGAAATGTATTACTTCGAATTCTACTTTCAGATCATCAAGCTGACGGAAAGACAACAATGACGATCTATTTTGCACCACTGCACACTTCTCATTTATTCTTTGCCTGTGTGTTAGAGGCTGCTAAAATACAGAGTAGTGCTTCTGTAGCACTTCCATAACTGCATGTTGGAAACTGTTGCAATTTTCTAGAATAACGTGATCATTTCCTTTAGTGCACCAAGAAGACTTTGCAAAAAAGCCAGTGTGGTTCTTCGTTCCAATGCAAATAAACGTAAATAAAACCAGTGGCAGGAAATCAAAATGTGAACCAAATTCTAAGTATGTTTATTCAATGAATGGTCATGTACTAGTTAGACGACTGCTGTCAGGTTCCGGAGCAGGAGTTCTCAGTTGTTGGATGGTCTGTTAAAAATAAAATAAAAATAAAAAATAAAAATAAAAAAGAACATTGCGTTATGCATTTTGCCCAAGAAACAATGACCAATATGGCAGCATGAAATACTCAACGTGCAGGTTCAAATACATTTTACACCCACTGCAGTTTAAAAGCTCCCTCCGTAGTTCACATTTTAAAACTTTATACATCACCAAGGTAACACTACAACAGTGGATTGTAATCAGGCTAACAAACAGGTTGTATGTAAAATATTATATAAATATCCATTTCATGAATAAATTAATATTTCAGAAAACATCTAATTCGAAACAGCATTGTCCTGGTTGCTACTATAATTATATAAATTATTTATAAATTGTCCAAAACTAATGTGATTAATTTAATTAACTCAAATTGCACATTTACAAAATATTTGGAACAATAGTTCAATAGACACATTATACAATATTAAAAATAAAAAACACAGAGACACGCAATCTCAAAAAATGGAAAGAGGAAACATTTTATATTCAAATGAAGGACCTCGATGTATGGCTCGTAAATCAGCAACAATCAGCAACTGAACTTTCTGAACACGGTGACCCTTTGGATTTACTTTGAACACGGTTTCACTTCTCAGTTTTGCTTTCATAATACTGCTTAGCATGCTTTTATGATGATAAAGACAGCAAGTGCTGTCTCCTCCAGCAATCCCTCATACTATTTTACAGATTTGATCCATCACTAGAGCAATGCCATGAGCTCAAATGGAGGATTATTGATAAAGGTGTTTCCCAGGATTCTAAAAAGCACATGCAGCATGAGATAGATAAATGTCTACAGTGGGAAAAATAAGTTTTCCCACCTGCAAAGAATGGAGAGGTCTGTAATTTTTATCATAGGTACACAAACTGTGAGAAACAGAATCTAATTAAAAAAAAATCCGAAAAATCACATTGTAGGATTTTTAATTTAAAGAAAAAAAAAAATGAATTAGAATTTTATTGGATGAAATAAGTATTTGATGCAATAGAAAAACAAAATGTAATATCTGGAACAGAAACCTTTGTTTGCCATTACAGAGGTCAGGCATTTCCTGTAGTTTTTTAACCAAGTTTGTACACACTGCAGCAGGGATTCCTCCACACACTTCTTCTCCAGATCTTTCATGCATCGGGGCTGTCACTGGGCAACATTGAGCTTCAGCTCTCTCCAAAGATTTTCTATTGGGTTCAGGGTCAGATTGGGTAGGCCACTCCAGGATATTGAAATGCTGTGTGTCATGCTGGAACACCCAGCCACGACCCATCTTCACTGCTCTTACTGAGGGAAGGAGGCTGTTGCCCAAAATGTCATGATACATGACCCCCCATCCATCCTCCCTTCAATATGGTGCAGTCATCTTGTTCCCCAGAAAAGCCTGAACATTTACTAGCGTGAACAGGGGGACCTTGCGTGCCCTGCAGGATTTTAGTCCATGACGGCGTAGTGTGTTACTAACAGTCATCTTTGAGACTGTGGTGCCAGCTCTCTTCAGATCATTGACCAGGTCCTCCCATGTAGTTCTGGGCCAATTCCTGACCTTTCTCCGGAATCACGCTTACCCCACGAGGTGAAATCTGGCACGCAGCCCCATACTGAGGAAGACTGGCAGTCATCTTGTGTTTCTTTCATTTTCTAATAATTGCAGTTGTTGCCTTCTCATCAAGCTGCTTACCTATTGTCCTGTAGCCCATCCCAGCCTTGTGCAGGTCTACAATTGTGTCCCTGGTGTCCTTAGACAGCTTGGGGTGGCGAGGTTGGAGTGTGATTGACTGAGTGTGTGGACAAGTGTATTTTATACAGGTAACAAGTTAATGCAGGTGCCACTAATACATGTAATAAGTGCAGAATAAGAGGCTTCTTAATAAAAACAAACAGGTTTGTGAGAGCCAGAATTCTTGCTGGTTGGTAGGTGATCTACTACTTATATCATGCAATAAAATATTTAAAAATCATACAAATTGTGGTTTTATGGATTGTTTTTTTAATCTGCCTTAATGGTTTAAGTTAAAGTCTTAAGTGCGATACAAGTTACAGTTGACCTCACCTTTTGAAAATACTGCCAAAAGTAAAGAGTACCGTGCTGCAAAAACTGTCACTTGTGCACTGTTACACAGAATAATCTTGGGTTATGAGCCTTAAAAGGTGCAACCAAGGCAGTTTTACAGTGCTGGGAGAGTAGAAATAGTGCCTTATCTGCTACACCACCACAGCCCACAAAATGGCTGTCACTCATTTTCAAGCCCTCTCATATTGCCAGTGTGTGTGTCGGCAGTACTTACTTGGCCCATTCCACATTGAGGATAAGATGATCATAACCAAAGCCAGACACTCCCGCAATGGCCCTGGCAGCATCCTCACGCCGGTGGAAGCTGATGAAGGCAAAACCCTAGTACACAAAAATATTTCTTTTATTTTAAGCTACCTGTTGCGAGTGCGTTTACAAGCACTTAAGTCAATAACTACAGAAAATCTTGAGTAATCCTATAATGGGAAAAAAGATTTCTTACTGGCCAATAATCTCACAAAGATGTGACAAACTATAGGAAACCAATAATTAATTAATTTCATTATTTGTACAAAAGGTACAGGGAATAGCAATTTGGACAGGAAGTACAAGTGCCTTATACGGTCAAATAGCTAAAATATGATCAATGGCTTTGTTAACATATTTGTTAACAGCTTTGTTTACTTTGACAGCTCTGGGAAACCCACATGAATGTGACATTAACATCCATTTCATAGCTGTGTTTGTGACTTCAATTTGCCTCGGTGCAGCACAATACCAACCACAGTAAGCTTTTAAGTCTACAGTGTCAAAGGGCATGTCTAACTGTTTTTGAAAATCCTTACTTTAGATTGGCCAGTGTTCTTGTCCTTGGCCAGGTAGATCCTGGAGATGGAACCAAATGGCCTGAAGAGCTCCTGAAGGTCCGTCTCCCTTGTGTCCTCAGACAGGTTGGTAACGCGGATTGTAGCATTGTCATCAGCTAGACAGAATGAGAAATGTTAAAACAAACTTACCAGTCACTAAGTTACCAAAAACTTTGCAAGTGTTTGTATTCTACTGCACCTCTGCGGTTAGGCTGCATGGACTCTCCTCGGCGAGTGCCTCCATCACGAAGGCTAGGAGGAACATACTTTCCAGTCTTGTTCTGCACCGGCTGAGCAGGCTCAGGTTCTAGGTAATACAAATCAGACAATCATGATTTAAAAAAAAAAAAATCAGATTTCCTACATTTAACAGATACTTAAGAGCAACCGAAACAATCTTACATGGTTCAATACATGCTGCTACACCACCACAGTTTATAATTACAAACAATTCCGTTTGCAATTCAGATACATAAGATGGCAGCTGCTGCTTGCTTGCATCCAGCTCAGCACTCTCAGCAGTTAATTCAAATTCTTCCTGCTTACTTTCATCATTCATACAGCACACATGTACTGTAAATATTGTAGAACTAGAATATTGAAAACATAACATCAACACCATTTAACTGCTTACTTACTAGTACTCCTAAATGCACTTTGGAGCACAACTGAAACCTAACAACTCCTCGTCACCGGCGTGCGTCAGTGCCGATCTGTCTAATAAATAATAATTTTTTTGTGTGTGGCTGTTTTTGTGTCAGCGTGACTATCTTTGACCAGAACAGAACGGGTTATAGGAGACTGAGTCGTGCATCTCTACAAAAAGTGTTAAGTTGTTATTTCAACTGATGACTGCATTGCACCAACTAAATTCATTAGGGACTGTGGTGGCCTAGTGGTTAAGGTACTGGACTATGGACCAGGAGGTCCAGGGTTCAAGCCCCATCTTTGGGGCCACAGTTGGGTCCCTGAGCAAACCCACAACTGCTTAGATAGACTGTATTAATTGTAAGTCACTCTGGAAAAGGGCGTCTGTTAAATGACAAAAGTAAATGACAAATGCAAAATTAGTCTGCTGCAAACCTTAAGTCACCAAGACCAACAGGCATCTTTGTGTATAACAGAGTTTCTGTGACCTGGTTTTTTATCAGTTTAATTAACAGCTACATCTAAACCATTTTTTTTTACATTTACTCAAATGTCACTTCACAAGTTCAATACAAAACAGTGCAGCAACTTACATAATATTCAACACTATCCTTCACGTTTCCAGTTTTTTCTCCATATTAACTGTACAGGCAGGCATTGTGCCATTTGGGTGCCTTTCCACCTCCTAGTTGTTAAATTAACATATTTGTGTTATTGTTTATTTAATCTACAGCAAAATGTCTTCTATTTTAATATACAACTATCTCTGACAGGCTGTACACTTGATAAATGCTAGACTCGACAACAATTAACGCACAATTTGCACTATGAAGTTTTCGTTCCAATACCTGCAGCTTTCTCCTTCTCCCCAGTGGACAGGCCCAGTTGCTCAGCCAGCTCCTTCTGCATGGGCCCCAAGGTATCTTTGTAAGGACAGCGAGTAGTCCAGTGATCTCCCTTACAAATTCGACAAGACACAATCTTCTGGCCTTTCAGCTTGTTCATAGGGTCTTCATCCTGGTCTTGAGAATTTAAGTCCTACAAAATAAAAAAAACCTCCATCTTAGTGACCATATACGGTAGGAGAGGATGATGTAATATGGCACCTTACTGAAGTATTTACAATTTCAAAATCAAAAATGCAGGCTTGCTACTGACTCAAATGAAGATGTGTTAGCAGAACAATTTAACTTTGGGTGTGGATAATAATGTTCGTTGCATAGGAAAGATTCTGTTCGATATCTGTTCACAATGTCAGAAGTAAGGGTGGGCATCTCTATAAACACCTCACAAAGATCCCCCCCCCCTCACGAAACACTAGCCGCCACTCATCTGTGCTAAACTGCAGTTACAGCAGTCGATGTTGACATTACAGCTAACCTTTTCTTCAGCGATTCCATGACATTGGTTTTGATGTTGTTGTAGAGTGTGAGAATCAGTGTTACAATATCTTCACAATATGATGCTCTATTTGGCACAATAATAATAATTTAGTGCTCTGAACAAGAAGTTTATCACATAACAGTTGAGTTTTGACATTTGTGAATCAAATCCAAGCTTTGATTAATGTTCTTTAAATTTACTGGCATTACTTGTTGACAATAATGTTAATGCTATTAGTTTGTTAGGTGAATGTCGAACTCCCTCCTATCAACATGTGAATAGCGTTAGTGAAACGTGTGTTTCTTGCTGCTGATTTTGTTTACTTCACTGATCGAGATGGAGTGAGCAGTGGCTCATTTCCTTTACAGTAACCGGCACTCAAAACTGGTTGTATTGAACACAGGGTAAAAAAAAACAACCTTTTTAGATCCTTTTGTTATTCTGTTCAAAGCGTGTTAGACATTTGATTAAGACTAAGGGGGAGCCGCTATAACTTGTGAAAAATGGTTACATACAAAAACGGAACCAAAGTACTTACTATAAATGCAAATGGTTTACAGTGATGTTTCTGATTATAATAATATCATATTGCATAACAAAACCTTAAAGAGCTTTAACAGTGATGGTACCCCATGTCTGATTCATAACTTCAGTACAGCATGGATGAACTAACCTCCTTGCTGGAGATGAACGTCATGAAGACGTCATCGCTCACGGTAGTGGTGGCAACATTTGGTCCTGGTGCATCGTATTCGGAATTGCCAAATTTTTTCCAATTCTGTGTCGAGAGAAAATGTTACATTCAATCATGTCCCCACACACAGTGCACGACAAATATATCTGCAGAAAACACAGCCTTTAAAACCAAGCCAGCCATACCTTTCTCCTAGCTACAGCTTTGGATGCTTTCCTTGTCTCGATTTTGAAGGTTCGAATAATCTGTGACCAGCAGAAGAGAAGAAAATGAGAATGTGGGAAATACTAATGTTTTGTTTTCAGAATTACTCTTAAAACAAAAAAAAACCAGTTAAAACAATTCACACCTTGAGCTTCCTGCCATCTTCATCAATCTTGTATTCTGTGACAGTCTTAATGTTACCCTTGACCGTCTCCTTTGGTGATGGGAGAGTGCCTAATTAAACAAAAAAATATTTATGCGCTTAAGACTAGAGATCAGGTTAACACTGGGGTACATCATTTTATTAATTACACTTCTGATTATTGAAACCAAAATAATTTCAAGAATGTTTAGATATTTAGAAAAACTTCACTCTTTTATACTTTGCTCAGAAATTGAACAAATTAAATATTCCATAATTTTATGAGTAGTGTATTTGAACTTTTGAACTGGAGTGCATTTTGAACCGCAGTTATGTTAAGCATTTTTCTTACCCTTTAAACCTATTATTATACGTAAAAATCTTAATGTGGCTTAATTTACTAAAGCAGTGACCTGTGTCAACTCAGCAGCAGACAGAACGTAAATGGTGTTCCCAGGTCATTGTTTTAGGACATTAAGCCATGTTAAGCTTTGTTCTCAATAAGCGTTTTGGACTCTTCTGGCTAAAGAATCCAAGCAGGTATAGGTTAAGGACCCACCTGTGGCACCTTGGCAGAGGTGAGATGTGAACCCTGGACCTACTGGGCCAGAGTCCAGTACCTTAACCGCTAGGCTACCACAGTCCCAAAGCAATTGGGCTAGGAGACCATAGTCGGTCAAACCCAGTACACTGCTGTAGCTCAATATCATGCTTGTGGTGGTGCAACGTCTTTTACAAGAGGGATTAATAAAGTTTCTACCTACCTATCTATCTATCTATCTATATCTATCAACTTAACCATTTGCATTTAGCCTCTCTTGTTAAAAGAAAAGAAATTCTGGGAGCTCTTGTGCAACCATCTGGAGACAACAGATGGACTGAAGTCACATTTGGGACATCTCTGTTCGAGTAACTGCTTCTCCTTCTCTTGCATTTTGTGATACTAAGGTCAAACATTCAAAGTAACAAGCTAAATCTACAGTGTAACAAGTACAGTGAAAAGCAGAAAATGCTAGGTAACCAGTAAACTACAGCGACACGCTGAATGCAAGTATTTCATCCACCCGTTTTCAGACTCATTCGGCGATTGGTGCATAGATTGGTTATAAGTATTCGCCCCAGCGAAATTATTGGTTAGAAACTGCAGCGCAGAGCGGTGAACCAATCAAGACCAGGACGAAGGCGGGACGTCCCAGGAAACGGTAGGAAAAGAAAATCCGACTAACATCTGCCACACGAGTAGGAAAGTATCTTACTATCCAAAATAGTTAATGCCAATACATTGAGTTTAACAAATGTTAAGTAGAAATAACATTTAGTAATACATATGAGTACCGGTTTAACCAACTGTCGCATATAAGATTCACACTCGTGGACAACGCGCTTCAGTCGGAGGGCTAGCTTTCAAACCGCTCCCAGTCTATAAGAAGTGCACTGCGCGTATATGGGACTAAATTGCCCGCCTGGCACCCTACCTAGTACATAAAGAGTAATTTGTAATCCGACCATAGCCTAGCAGTGGCCTTAGTTAATTGAACGATAACAAACTTACCTTCGTCTCCCTCCTCTTCGACCTGGTCAGCCCAGCTAGGCTTTGAGCTAGGAAAATAACAGTTATTAGTTTCTAGGACTGATACAAAACCAGCTTCTAGTGGCTTTCTGTCAGGAAATATACTTACTCGTCGTATTCAATCGACGGCATCCCGACGTGCTGGTAGCAGCTACTACGCTAGCTCAGATAAGGAAAACGCGTTTTCCGAGAAAGACAGACGGAAACATCGCGAGATGTACTTTAGAGGGTACTATTGGGTTCGAGGCGCAGCCAGAAGCACGGTCGACATACGTAATAATAATTATTATTTATACATAATCAATAATACATATTTCAATGTATAACAAGTAAATGATCATATATCTTATTAATTGGAATACTTACACTTTCTGTCCACTGTATTAGGTACACCTGTTCAATTGCTTGTTAAATGCAATATCAAATGAGCCAAGTACTTGGCAGAAACTCATTTGGATGTGTAGACATGGTCAAGAATCACCATTTGCTGAAGTTTAAACCAACGATAAGAACAGGGGTGAACAGTTATTTAAGTTACTTAAAGTGGCATGGTTGTTGGTGCTAGATTAATTGGTCTGAGTAGTTCAGATTTGCTGATCGATTGGTGATTCCACACACAGCGATCTAGGCTTTACTCTAGGCTACAGGCTACTTCGAGTAGGATAATGCACCATTTCACAAAGCACAAATTACCTCAAGACTGGTTTCCTGAATATGACGGTGAGCTCGTTGTACTAAAATGGTTTCCACATGTACAAGATTTCAGTCCAGTAGAGCCTCATTGGGAGTTGGTGAAACTGGAGATTTGAATCATGGATGTGCAACGGAAAATTATCAGCAAATGCCTGATGCTAAAGTGTCAATATAGACCAAAATCCCTGAGGAATGTTTTCAGCACCTCTGTGAATCTGTGCTGCGAAGACTTAAGGCAGTTCTGAAAGCAAAACAGGGTACAAACCTGTTCCAAATGGCATACATGTGTATATAATTTATAGGGTGTGTTACAAATGAGACGCTTGTATCATAGCTGTGGGAAGTAGGAGTGCTGATAGTATAAATAGAAAATAATTGCAAATGTAAAAGAAGTATACGTATAAAACACTGTATTTGGATAATGAGTCTACTCTATAGCAATTAACTTTTTTATAATGTTGCATACTTGTGAAAATCAAGCAAAAACGTGTCACATCCATTTTTTATTACACAGTCTGTTCACTTGCAGACAGTTTGTCACCCCTGTTTGGGACTATTATCAGTCAATAAAATATATGCTGATATGCTGAGGTGCAAGTCTAGAAAAGCGTGTGAAATGTGAAAAAAAAGCTTAACATAAGTAAAACAGTGACCTTGGAACATCAAACTTCTCTCGACTACTTGATCAGAAGCACTCTCTACTGTTGCAGATGGTTTAGTTGTTTATTGGGTGTTTGATGCTGAGAGAAAGTTTAAGTTGCTGATGAATAATTATGATCCATTCCGACTGCTCCGGTGATCATTATATATAGACTTAATATACAAACTTTGCACTTGTGTTCTATGAACGGTATCATATATATGTTGATATATTTCGATATTTTAAGCAGATGAAAAATTCTGTTGTTGGTAATGATGTTTATCATTCATTCTTAATTTTAAGCTCCAGTTCCTATAGGATGGGAATGGAAATGGAAATTAAACAGAATAATGTAAAGATTAATACTTCTGGTACCCTCTTGCAAACATGGATCATTTTGTCTGTGCAAACAAGTTTAAAACTTTTACTGTTATGTCAAACAATATCAATAACAATTGGGACTGCATTGGACTGGAGCTCTGTGTAAGGTGCAGGCTTGCCTTTATTACAATGTAATTTATTAACACCAAAACATGAAAATGATACATTGTGAATATCACATTATTTCAAATAGTTCACTTAAAAAGGCCAAAGAACAATAAAAGGATAGACAGGAACAACCCAAGGTACATATTATATCCTGCTAAGCTGAATCTGACAGTTAAGTTGCATTAGGTTCGATTGAACAGTTTGGTTCACCTGAGCTCTTTCTACAGCACACTGTTCTGATACTATCAAACATAGCCATGTACAAGATGGGGTGGAGGCACATGTTCAAGCAAGCTAAGGCCTTTGATACTTGATATGCATTGTTGACTTTACAATTTTCCTTAAGCGAAAAGTGCCATATTTGTAAAATGTGATAGGGTCCAAAAGAGACGGCATACAATATGCAGACTATAGCCACAATCAAAGCCACCTTTTGCTTCTCCAATCGACGGATATTTGCATTCTTAACAACCACCCATATTACACCAAAATAGGATGCAAAGGTAACCACAAATGGAATCAAGCACCCTAGAACAGCCATACACACTCTGTAATTAAACTTAATAGAATTTGTGGAGTTTGTCAAGTTTGTCGAGTTTGTTGAGTTTGTAGAGTAGAGAGTAAGTTTTGTAGATTTTAAGAATAAGGAACATTTTGTTTCATTATTTCTAGAGTTGTTTTTGCTAGAGACACCTGCGAAGTAGAGAATCGGAGATGACATGACCGCCACAGAGATCCAAACCAGAACACTGGCGATCTTGGCATGTTTTGGGCGCACGAGTGCACGAGTGGCGAAGGGATGAGCTATGGCCAGGTATCGATTAACGCTGATGCACATGATGAAGTATATGCTTGCATACAAGTTGCAGGTGAACAGGAAGCGCTCCATTTTGCAGACGAAGTCCCCAAAATGCCACCTATGGCCTTTCGAGTAGTAGATAATGAGAAGAGGAAGAGAGAGGGCATAAAGAATGTCACTAATGACCAGGTTGCAGGAGAACACCGCTCCAGTGTGCCAGTTCTTCCTCTCTTTAGTCACAAGCAGACACAGAGCCACAAGGTTCCCCACCACAGCCACACAGAACACAATGCTATAGACCGGAGGCAGCAGGTTCTGTGTAAATGTACTCCTACAGATGTTGGTCATGCCCTCAAAGTGCATTCTGCACTACCTGCAAACATCAGTTTCAACATTAATCATTTAGGAATAACATGCTTTCCCCCAGTCTTTTCCTTAATTAATTGTACGTTTGATGGAATAGGCTTATGATGTTTAATGGTTACATGATTCATTGTTATTATGACCAGGTAGGATGAGAAAAATGAACACACCAGAACACTTCAGTGTTGACTCAAATACATAAATTCAAAGATACTTGCTAAATGGAGTTTCTAACTTTACAATACAAAGCATACACACAGGAATATTGTGGTATAATCTCATTTTGATATTGATATCCTATGTTAAAAAATTATCAGTACATTTAAAATTTTTAATGAAAATTGTTCATATAGTATGGAACGTTTAACAAAGAGTACAATATGGCGTATTTTTATTTCCACACACTTTAAAGCTCCAGTTTTATGGTGAAATACCAACTATAAAGAGTTTTTGTAACTGCAATGCAGAAAAATGGCATGATAGAATTGATTTTTTTATATCATTGCTACTCTATCATCCTTAACTGATGGGTGAAAGACAGGAAGCCATGGGCAGATTATGTATACTGCATATACAGTACTGTCCGAAAGTCTTACGCATGTCTGTGTATGTGAAACAAACCCCAATTTAAATGACAAAAATACTGTAAAGAGTGATGATCAGTTAAGTCTAAGCCGCGTTAATATTTGCAATGTCTCTCCGTTACCATGCGAGCAGTAACAATGTTTGAAAAGCTAAATTATACACTAAAGACGCAAAAAGTAAACATCTTTTTTTCTATCCAGTTTGTTGAAAAATTGGAGATTTGACTGTATATTTTGTACAGTCATGTATGTGCTGCATTAGGTACATTATATCTACATTGTACTACCATATTATCCAAACATTCCTTTTTAAATGTTATAATTAAGATTTCAGTGGCAGAGCACAAATCCACTGGACACACACGTTTCTAGTGCATATGTCTTGAACTGAAAATCCAGTTTATTTTCTGTTTATATTATTATTCTTCCAAGTTTTTTATGAAATGAAAAAATGAAATGTCCCCTAATGAAATATCCTCCAAGTAAATTTTTGACAGTTGCTGATGCCCCTGAGTGTACCTCATTCGTCCTCTTTGTTTTTGATTGCTTACAGATTTGTTTTCACTTTGTTTTGTAGAATTGGGATTGTGTGTAGGACAGGATGGGTAAGGACATAATTTGTACTTTATATGCTAATTCAAAAACATACAAATACAAATGAGAAAAGAAGAACTGACACCTTATGTAAACGTAGATTTTACCAACTTTATTACCCACATCACATTTTTCACTGATAATACACTGTTCACAAAAAATATAGGATGTTTCCAAATTAAATATCCGCTAATAAATAGTCTCCTATGTTTTGTGAGCAGTGTATTATCAGTGAAAAATGTGAGGTGGGCAAAGTTAATGCAGAATGTGTCTGGTTTAATGATAGTTTCTAAAAATAATGTTAAAAGTTAGCAAGTTAGTTTTGAACATGAAGCAATAGGTCACTAATCAGAATCAAGAAAAGTAGCTTTTTGGCAGAATTACTAAACAATGCAATTCAAAATATTACTGTTAGGCTTGGCGTCTGTTCACAGGTTCTGCACAGTGTACATGTTTTCCTGTGTCACATCAAGAGACGACAACCCTGAGATTGTTCGTATATGACTTTCATTTCCTTTGTTTGAGTGCCTTCTAATTTGCCTTCTTAATAATGAGCCAATAAATCCCAAAATAAATATAATGAAGTAGAAATGAGGGGCCAGCATACAAGAAAAAAACTTTTAGAGTAAAAATATTACTCTATATGCAGGCGTCCTTTCATTAAATATATCTTGTATTTACGCGGCAAACTGAGATCTCAAGACAGAATCATTTCACTGCCTGCACGCATTATACAGACAAGCTGTTACACAATATTTTGTAACAATTTGATCATAAGCCACATGTTTATTTTATTTCGTTTTTTTTAACGTAGCATTTCACTTTAAAAATGTATTGTAACCATGGACCCACAACTTAAACATGTAGGCTACAGCTTCATTACAGGTAGCAAGTGATTATCATGAAGTTTGTATTGCATGTGGTTTTGTGTGCTTTTTTTGTCATGACAAAGACATCCTGTTTTCTATGGTTTGTGACTTTCATAGGTCATGTTTCCTCTTTGCACTGGGTGGCATCTATCTTTTACATTTGTAAGACATTTGTCATTTTTAAAAACCTTATAGAGTTGCATGGATGTTTGCAATAATAAAATGCAGTTTGAGCTATAATAATAACCCCTCTGGTCCTCTATATATTGAACATATTGATTAATTAAGAATTCTGGCTGTAACAGAAATGTATACACTTAAAATCTACACTCTTACTTGAGCATTTCAAAACATTCATCATAGAACATACAAATGAAAACAACATTCCTTTCTTCTGAGGTCTTTTGCTGTGCCTGCTTTATTAATGATCATTAGACTTTGCACATCACATCTACCTGTTACAAACCTTGTCTTGTTCTGATGATATTTCACTTTAGGTAATGATAATTTCTTTCAAAATTTCTGTCTTGGAAAAGTTCATTGTGTGTTTGGTGTGACTGGTTTGCAGTCATCCAACCAAGAATATGGGTCCCTTTCTGAGTCCAAAGTTTCTTCCTTATAACATTTTGGGAGTTTTTTTTTCTGTTGCACTATACTCGATCAATTTGAGATAATCTGAAAAATTATAAAACTGCTTTGGGACAATGCTTCATTGTAAAACAGTGTAGAAATAGAAATAACTATGACTTGACTGCATTTTAAATATATCCATCCATACATTATCTTCCGGTAATCCAGCCCACCCGGCAACTCTGGGTGCAAGGACAGGAACAACCCTAAATGGGGTGCCAATCCATCGTAGGGCACACACATACATACACACTAGGGCTGCAACTAACGATTATTTTAATAATCGATTAATCTGTTGATTTTTTTTTTCCCGATTAATCAATGAATTGGATATTTTTTAAAATATTTTCCATGTCTTTATTCGGAAATAGAGCATTAAATAACAGAGAAAATAAGTGCTTACAATAATTAAATAATAACAGATTAAAATAAATAAGACTGTTGTTGTTTTCTGGAATGAGAGAGAGAGTATAGCATGAGTATAGATAGATCAATTTAAACAGGTCAATAAACGTTTTATTTACAGCATTAGGTTAAGTCAAGTAAGTAACAAAAGTGCAAAAGCTAAGAGATACGCACTAGGGCTGCAACTAACCATTATTATTATTTAAATTATTTTTTCAATTAATCGCTTAATCGGATGTTTCGAAAAATATATAAAAAATTCTTTAATCGGAAATAGAGCATTAAATAACAGAGAAAATAATTGCTTTCAATAATTAAATAATAGATTAAATTAAATAAGACTTAAAACTGCTGTTGTTTTCTGGAATGAGAAAGCATTTACAGCATTAGGTTAAAGCAAGTAAGTAACAAAAGTGCAAAAGCTAAGAGAGACACACACACTGGCACAATATGTAACAGTGTGTAAATACTTAATTACACAAATTAGAGTATCTCGAATATGTTACCTTAATCCCTGTCTAAATGCAATTTATCCTGTCTATACAGTGCAGTGTCTTCACTCATACTCTGTCCGAAAATTACAACTCATTTAAGCTTAATCATTAATTACCACATCTATGCACACGTTATATGTATTTATGAAGTACATAACACTGCTTAAGCTAATTATACTTAAATTAAAAGTAACACACACGTACTCACTGCCATCCAGTTAACAAGCAAAAACAACATGAACCGTGCTGTGCTATGCTAGTTCTCATAGTGTAAGTGCACCGTTACGTTTCCTCACTTCATAGCTGAACAAACTTGGGATACTGTCGTGATTTACCCTGTTGTTGAGCTCCCTTCATCCTAATCGGCTACTCTAACATGTTTGCGTTTTACGTAATGTATTATCACCGCTTGCTCCCGTGCCAAGTCGAATCACTTTTGCAAAGCTTGCATGTTACACACTTGTTAGTTGCGTGAAGTGCTCCCACACTTTGAGGATTTATACCTTCTTGTCTGCATCGGTCATGTTTCTTTTGTAAAATATATTAACTTCTTAATATTGTGGTTTTCGGACTCACTATATAATGTTAATACTGTGGACTACTTCTAGTAATCATTCACGGACACGAGGATGCAGTACAACTCTTTTACTTGGTAAGTTAACAGCATGTACAACATGTAGCCATTAGCCGCTCTACATATTGCTAGTGACAGTCTCACATAATCGAGCACAGAGTGTTTGCTCTTATACACCACACTTAATGTTCAACTTATTAAGACATTTCCGTGTCGCTCCGGTTCAAGTCGTTCTTATTTATTTTTTTTCCAGCGTTTATGAAGCATGACGTAAGCGGATATGTAAAGGCGAGTAAGACATAAATCGTGTGACACAATTCGTTGTTGCAGCCCTAACACACACACACAATCACACACTTAGGGCAACTTTAGAGATGCCGATTAACACAACTTGCATGCCTTTGCACTGTGGGAGGAAACCGGAGTATCCGTTTCTTTCACCCCTTTACTCCATGAGTAAAAACGAAAGAGTCTGACTGAAATTACGCTCTGGCATTATGGGAATTGTGGAGGCTGTAATTAATTTGTGTGACATGTCCTGTAGTTCCCTAGGCATACAGCCAAACTGACTGTTATTGCTGCTCAGGTCCATCCTTTTATGACCAAAGTGCACCATCATCATCATGATGGCTACTGTCAACAGAGTAGTGTTCCATACCACATAAGTGAAATAATCTTCAAACTGGTTTCTTGCACAGGACAAGTTCGCTGTACTTAAAAAAAAGCCTCCACACTCGCTAGATATTAATCCAATAGAGCACTTTTGCGATGTGGTGGAACAGGAGCTCGTGGATGTGCAGCCGACAAATCAGCAGCAACTATGGGTGCTATCACGGACAAATATCACTAAGAAATGTTCCCAGCACTTGGTTGAATCTATGCCATGAAGTATTATGGCAGTTCTGCAAGCAAAATGGGTCCAACCCAGTAATAGCAAGGTTTGACTGATACCCAAAAATATCCATCTTAGTGTATATATACTGCTCACACATATTAGGGTATATTTCCAAATGAAATGTATACCACAATGAAATATCCCCTATATATTATATATATATATATAACGTTGAATCACCTTCAAGTCTACATGCTAAATTATCACCAAAACCAAATCTAAGATCAAAGAGTGCCAACATACCTTAGTTATTGGAGAAGAAAATCTTCAGAGACGGTGTGCTATGTGACTAAGAGGAACTATCACTATGAACTGAAGTCATTTCGAGTCCAACATGCACGACTTGCAGAGTTTTAGCACATGGTATGATGTAGAGGAAAGGGTGAGGACAAGCCTTTAATGGCTGTATATGTGAGGTGCACATAAAAGAACACACGCTAATCTGCCTTTATTTCAGGAATAGTACACTAGATTGCAGTGCAATGTAAATCACACAGCACAGGAGTACAACTCCATTGGTGTATGAATTACAGAACTTGTTAATGTAAGAATACACTCTTGTTCTCTGTTCATCTTGAAAGCCACAATCTTGAATTCAGCTTTTCAAATAGGAAGGTAGATGTTTGACACAGAAAAACAATGATGTAATTCATGTTAACAGAACTGTATTAATTCTCTGTATAAAGTCCAAACAAGGATTTTTCTTCTGTGAGGCTAATTTTAAGGCTGCCGTTATTTCAAGCAGGATATGATTAAATAAGCCTCATTTCTGCTGAATGAAGAACATGTCATCAATAAAGATTTCAACCATTACCACCCAAACAGGCCTCCCATTACTCATGGCGAGGTTGCCAAACAAAATCCAGTCAAGCACTTAGTTCCCCTTCCCAACAGTTTGTGTCTAAAGTTACATTTGACATTTGCGGCATTTAGCAGACGCCCTTATCCAGAGCGACTTACAACTGATACAGTCTTACAATTCAAGCAATGGTCGGTTAAAGACCTTAAGTACCCAACTGTGGCAGCTTGGCAGAGGTGGGATTTGAACCCTGGACAATCAGGTCCAGATGTACTTTGCAAACCAGGAGCAGAATGACGTCATTCAGGCAAAGTGATTATTACTCTCATGTTATTCAGCACCACATATAAAAGGCTGCACTGTTTTCTGGGATGATGAAGCATGCTGACCCTCTTTGATTTTAGATTTGGCTTGGTGGTTACAAATAAAATTTTAGACATATGTCACTACACTTGTAAACAAAAACTGCATAATACACACGTAAAACGTGAGGTTATGTGTAAGTAGCTGTATATAAACAATATGCTCCCTCTACTCAATGTGTTCTCTAGTCCAAAGTATAGTTTTATTACTGACTTACTTCCAGTAGGTGGCGCAGATGCACACTGTATGAACCACTGCTTGTTGGAATATACACACCTAATAGTACATTTGTGAAAACCTCTGACCATCCCCACCTGCTGTCTTTTAAGCTACTGGGTAATGTTACAATTAATAAATAGAGCAGAAATGTCCAAACTAAAATCATCTGAAGACAGTTTCCTGCAGCATAACGGTGCATTGATGCACAATGGCTTTATGTAAGCGATGGTGCATTTAACCAGTGGAGCGTAGTCTGTTCATCTCTCCCTTGTGACGGTGCCAACATGCTATTCAGTTTAACTGGCCTGACAAACAGATGATATTAGATACATTTTATATACTTCATATGTAATTCTGCACATAACAAGCACTCCTATGGTAAGCATACCTGATATTACATAGAAAACTATTTTATATGTACACAACTACTCCGATGTTTTAGAACACCCATGTTTTTTCAGTTTTACTGACATTTAAGCATACACCAATACTTTCCAGTGTATAACCCTGAAACAGTGCTCTTCCTTCCTTTCTTCCTTCTTTATAGCATTTCATGGTTATGACCATTGCACTTCTTGAAGCTTTCAGACCACAAAGATTAGGGTATATGTTTGTGAGGTGAGATTAAGAAAGATTAGTAATAATAATGATAATACACTGCTCACAAAGATTAGGAAAACGAAATATCTTTTAGCACTGCATATCATAATTATTTGTTGTCATAAAGTTGGAATCTTGGCTTAATATTTTCTTAATTAAACAAATTGCTATTTTAACATTCACTTTTGCTTTAAAATGGCTATAAAGGAAATGGTTATACAAAGGGGAAATATATGATTTTCGGCAGGTCTGTCCAAACATTTGAGCTAAATATATATACTATATATTTTCCCATAAACACAGTCCATATACAGACCATAAACCCATCCCACCCAAAGGTGCGTGCACACACACACACACACACACTCAATCACTGACTCACTTTGGGGCGCTTTAGAGACACTAGCTGTATATACAAACATCACACAGATGGAGACTGGGGAGCGAAGCAATTCCAGATCTCTGTGGCTATGAATCTACAACTCTAACCACTGCCACCCCACACAATAATAATTACACAATTTACAAAAAACGATGAGGTGGTCTGGTGACGCAGCAATATTGTGTATTAATATTAAAAGACCAGTGTTAAAAATGGCTTATTTTTATGGTTTATTTGCAAAATGCACACTAGAGATGAACAGTGAGGACCTAAGCAAGGTAAGGTATAGTAAAGCTGAACCTGAGAGTTATGTTGCATTAGATCTATAGGATAAAGAGCTTTATTCATGTGAGCTCTTTCTACAGCACACAGTCTTTGTACTATCAAACACAGTCACATACAAGATGGGCTGGAGGCACATGTTCAGGCAAGCAAAAGCCTTTGTTACTTGATATGCATCGTTCACATAGCAATTTTTTATATCTTTTTTTCCAAAGCAATAACTTCCATATTAGCAAAACGTGACAGGGCACAAAAGACATGGTGTACAATATACAGACTACAGCCACGATCAAAGTCACCTTTTTCTTTTTTGGTGATGTTATATTTGTATTTTTGAAAACCTGCCTTAAACTAAATTACAAAGGTAATCACAAATGGAAACAGAAACCCCATAACAGTCATACACACACTGTAGTTACTCTGCATGAATATGTGCTTTGGTTCTAAGGAATTGGAACATCGTTCTTCCTTGGCACCTGAATAGTAGAGATTCGGAGATGACATGACCGCCAAAGAGATCCAAACCAGCACACTGGCAATCTTGGCATGTTTTGGGCGCACACGGTTGCGTTTGAAAACAGGGTGAACGATGAAGTACTGATTAACGCTGATGCACATGATGAAGTACATTTTCAGTGTCTGTCCTGCACACCTGCAATAAACAGTGCAGAGTTTAACTCCTAGGCAATTTAATGTAATAGTTAAACACTGGACAGATGGACATTCTGGGCTTTAATGAGCAAAGGCTACCTCACAGTTTATTATCTGAAAAAAAATGGTCTGACAAATGTTTTCTTTAAGAGGTTAGATCCCTTTTTGTGACGGGATTTCTTCTCATCACAGTTTTTTTCTTTCCACTGTCACCATGCGCTTGCTCATTTGGGCCTGTAGACCTAGTCATTATATAAATACATTTGAAAAAGAGATTCAATTTTTTCACACTTCAGTAGCAACAACTTTATGTAGAAAAAAAAGAACAACCGAGCCAAAGATTTTCCCTGAGGAATGGTTCACCAGATATATAATATTTTGGAACAATGCTTCTTCATCTTGAATGCTGTTTTTGGGAGCTCAGACCTGGCTCTCTCGCTCATGGTGGAGCTGTGAAAGTTCATTCACAGTGTTGATCTCTTGGCAGACGGTTCAGTTTTGAATTAAAAGAAAACTCGTGCTATTTTCAGTAAGTAATGAAATGTGTACACTGATGAGTCACCAAATTGATGTTCACTTGTACTGTATGTCCAGATGTAGGCGTTGTCTGCAAAACATTGCCAAGTAACATAACATTACAAGTAGTGTAAAATAAAATGGGACTAATCTGATCCAACAACCTTATTCAGTTGTACCAGTTTAGTTCTGATACTCACGTTCCCATTGTAGGCACTTTTGAAGGTGCATAAGACTGAGTACTTTGACCCGTGTGTGGCCTCATACACAGCGGAGTCTGGTGCAGTATTGGGGTCCTGGTTCAATGGCCCCAAACCCTTTGTTGTTTGTCTCTTCATTATAGTGCAATAGTCTTAGCCACTCCAGATTTATTGAATGACTTTAGTTTCAACCAAATAATTAGGAACACCTTTCACATAGTCAAACAAAAGTGAGTATTTTTCCTACAAAATATAAACCCCACAAAACCTAAACATTTGAGGAAACCAAAGTGAATATATACAGTAAGTAAGTTACTTTTCTTGATTCGTTTAATTCTTGCGAATTTTTTAAGTTTGACCAAGGGGCGTACACATACAAGTATTTTATATATTACATAAAAAAGCTTGAAAGAAGTACACTGAAAAAAACATTTATTTATATCCTCTACAAATACTCAAGCATAAATACTGGTAAAGGTATTTGTATGGCTAGTTTATTGGGTGGGTATATTTACAATACAAACTCATCAGGTCGTAATAAAACAATTCTGTATAATTCAAAGAGCCCCCGTAAATGTAATCCAACAGAAAATATTATGATATCATCATAATAAAACACTAATCCTTTTACCTGCTACTTTTGACCTGAACCCTCTAAGCATAGTTTAATCATATACTTTCCATAAGCATTGAGATCATGTAAACCTTTAATAGGCTTTCTAACAGAAAACTAAAAATGACACCTTGTGGTACCTGTCAATACGATAAAAAATATCTGAAAAGATATCTGAAGGGATACAAGTAGGTTTTCCTCTGTAAGTACGTCAACAGCAGAGGTGGCTTGAAGTTTTTTCAAGTAGGGGAAAAACGCTTTTCGCTTTTCTTACAAACAACCACTTTTACTGGCCAGCTATAGCAATACACACACACACACACACACACACACACACACACATATATTAGTATCTCACAAAAGTGAATACACCCTGCATACACGGATCACATAGGGGATATTTCAAAGAATATAAAGCTTATTTAAAAAGAATCAATTTATTGAATTATACAAGATCATCAGTAAAGCAACTGAAAAAGAAAGTTGATTGATTATGCAAATGAGATGAAAAATCAATGTAAAATTGTAACACTCTGCCCATAAAAAAAAAACTTGAGACACAGCCATTAACGTCTAATCTGATGGCAACAGTGAGTACACCCAAGTGAAAATGGCCAAATTGTGTCCAAAGTGTCAATTCTTTTCATGGCCACCATTATTTTCCAGTACTGCCATGCACTTAATCTGATAACTGCAGTAATAATAAGATTTCTGCTTTGCAACAAGCAAGTCACGTCATAAAAATGTTTGAGTATATATTGTTTGGGTCCCCACAAAGTGTTTGATAGCCATTTAGTGGGTGCGTCATACAATTTCAGGCCCTGCGAGAGAATCCTGAAGCAGGTCTATGTAAATAAGCTTAAAAAAACTTCTAAAAAAATCAGAATAACTGGACATGCAAAACCTTTTTTTCCCCACAAGCTGCTCTGCATGCATGGGCAGACTGAGAAATGCAATTGAAATTGGGTCTGAGAAATCCGGTTCTGAAATAAAACCCCGCCCTCTATCAGATTATTTAATCTGATTTCTAGATTGGCACATGCTGCATACATGACCACATGAATAATCACACAACTGCAGATATCAGACTACAATCGGATTATTAAGTGCATGCGTTTAGCACTTAATAGCTAATCATTACATAAGTTAGCAGACGTTCATACTGGGGAAATTTTAGAGACTGAAAAATTAACTTAATGCACCTGAGTGTACCTGAAAGAAACCAATATGAGCAAGTCTTGTAAACTTTGTAGTCTAGGGTGGGGATTGAACCGGGAATCTGATGTAGTGTGGTGACTACACTAACCATGTGTAAATCAGTTGTTGCTGCAGTAGTAGTACAGTGCAGTAGTACAGTGGTACACGAACTGCCCCCGAACGGGAGACTGAGTATGTGAACTGAAATGAAACAAAATGAGATCAAGCTGTTGCTCAGGATGAATACATTTTAATAATTATTTACATAAATCTAATATATATTTAATCAGAATGCACACTTCACAGTTCCTGAGTAGCATTTTGGGGACACCGATATCAGGGTTACCTTCTGCCAGTCCAGTCACTGCTGAAGAGAGCTCAGTACATAGTTAATGTTTTGGGCTCATTCACCTTCTCTCTTTCTTCTTTGAGAAGTCCTTCTTGGCCCTGCCTCCTTTTGGACCTGCTTTAAATGCTGAACTACTTTTTGGTCTTTGTCCTTTTCCCTTAAAGCCTTGGCCTCCACGTTTCTTTTCCCCAAACCTTTCTCCTCTGTTTCCCCCAAATTTCTTTCCATCTTTGCTTTTCCCAAACTTGCCGCTGGCCCCTCCCATGTTTCTAGATCTGAACCCCTGACCTCCTACTCCAATTTTACCAATTTTCTTGCCAGCAAACCGCTTCCCACCAAAGTTTTTATCACTAAAAGACCTTTTGCCAGAAAATTTGTTGCTGCCTCTTTCTTCACCGAAGGGTTTCGCTGTTGAAAGTTTCCTCTTTTTAAAGGGTCTGGGTGATGGGCCTGATGCACGCTTCCTCTTTGCAGTGGGGAACATGTCTGAAAGCATAAGAAGAGAATAAATGCCTGTTGTTATGATCTTCAGTTATATGATCTCAAGGCTGACAAGTGTCTGGGTAAAAATACCTTCGTCTGGCTCCTGCCCAACAGCTTGTCTGTAGTACTCTGCCTCATCCTCAGATTCTTCAGCTGCCAGCTGGTCCTCTTGCATCCCAGGATCCTCTACCTCACTGTCATCAGAGCCTGCTCCCTCCTGCTGCTGTTTCCTCTTCATGCCTTCCAGGCTCCTTTTCCTGCAACACAGATACATGTCCTTTAAACAATGCTAACAGATAATTATCTAAAATAATCTCATATAGAAGTGTGAGACTGCGTATAAACAGCATGTTTGTCAAACGTTTTTAAAATCCTTACATTATGACAAAATACACTCACTGACAGAAATAAACCCATATAGAAATGCCGGATTGCTGCAAAACTCTTCAAACACTCATACTGATATGCAAACAATTACAGGAGTGGTCTGATTAGAAACTGGGTGTCAGAGGGCGTAAAAGTGTTTCCCCCTCGGTCTATAAAAAGGTTCTCAGGGTCTACTTTTGGGTAGACTACCTCTTAATGAGAGCTGACAGCTTGACATGCTATTATAACAGAATAAAAGACATGTCCTGTTGACAGACAGAATGGATCCATTAATGGACTGAAAGAAGCAGGGTGGTTCTTGTGATGACTTTTAACGTATGATTGTTTGGCCTGTATCTATCAGCACTGTAAGTGAAGCAGTAATTACAAACTACAGAAAAGTGACTAGAACTAAAAGTAACAACAAGTTGTACTGCAATAGACTTATTAATATCTGCAATACAAGCAATGTTTTGGCCTTTTGGATAGCTGATAGTTGCTACATGCTCATAGCCTGAATGTAGATCTGCCTAGGTTAGGAAGCTTCAGCTCCAAAACATAATAACCAGCATGTCAGTTATAGCATAACCTTTGCACTGCATGCCATTTCAGCTAAACTTATATTAGGCAGCAAACATGGAGACAATTTCTGACAGAACTACCATTATAGATAGTCCAATAATAACTGTATTACTCTGCCTCGACGTCTAAGGACAGTCCTGAACATACGCACTTCATGCACAGTTATTAAGTTATTCAGGTAGGCTACAGTAATTCTAAGCAAATGCGGACGTTTCAAAACCGTGCCGTCGTGCCACTCACTTGTTCAGCTCTCGTTGTTCATTCTTCCGGGATACGTTCTGTTCTTGCTTCCTCCTGCGCTCTGCTTTCCCCTTTAGACGGGCTTCTTTCCTTTTCAGGATCTCCTTCAGCTCAGCCTTGGTTTTTGAGACTGCATAAAAAGCAAGTGTAGGTACGAGTCCTTTTAACGTCTATCCATGATGTTTAACGGGGGAGGGGGGTTGGCACATGCAGACTCCTCACAGAAAGGACCCAGGCTGCACCATCCAGGGACTGAACCCGGGACCTTCTAACCAAGGCTGGAGTAGCTGAGAAAATGCTGTGCTCATACGCTGGCTACTGTGCCCTCGTTCCCTTCATGTTCCATTATGGTTCTGCTCCAACAATAATGTCAATTCTAAAATTTTAAACTCTCAAATTAGCTTGTAGCGAGTGAGATACAGGCAGTAGTGAGAAAGCTGTTCTGTGCTCACATTTTGGCCATGCTTACCATCTCATATAGTTGTATCATATAGTATTTCAATGCCATACACACTTTCAATTCAAGTGTTTGTTCCTTATGCCCGTTTGCCTCTTCTCTCTTTTTTTTGGCCATATTCATTAAAATGCCATTTTGGTGGCAATATTTAAGGAATCTCAGCTAAATTTGTATTAGCTCATGTCTTTTCACGTGTACTAAATGCACTAAGATGATGTTTTACAGCTAGGTTAGCTTTTTATTCTTATAGTCTATGGTTTCATTTCTTCTAAGTATTTCAAAACGCCCTGTAATGTAAAAAGGAAAACAGTCCAAGATATAGATCTTAGTCAAGGTACGATTGCTTTCACACTTGCTTCCAAGGTTATGTTCCCATTTTGGCCAACTTACGTAAAGAATGATACATCACGTTCCCTTCGCCCATGCCCTCCACAATCTTCACCAGCTGTAGAGTCATTCTAGGGCCGATCTGCAAGAGCAGAACAACGTTTTAAGACACGTGATCAACTTTTTGTAACTAACGTCCTCCTCACCTCCAGTGTCAATTTTGATTTAGCATTACTTATAATCTGTCATCAGATATTGTTTGTCGATTAGTTGTGAAAAGATTATAACAGACTGAATCCACATTAGATTCAGGTGAATAAAATATAAAAAGCTGCAATATGTAAATGCTTTTTTCATTCATTCATTATATAGACACACAAAAACTGATTTTACTTATTTGACACAGAACACCTCAGATGAACAGCCAATTTCTCTGTTCATCATTGGCGTCTTCTAAAGCAGCAAAAACACCATGTAGCTCCAGAATGTACAAGATGGATTTGTATGGATTTCAGGATGAAATGCCTACAGATGTTATTTCAGGTTTCTTATTTTCACCACAGATGCTTGCCCAACACCATTTCGAAAGATTCTTGTTTTTCAAATGAAAAATGCACCAAAATATCAACTCTTGTTTTTTCTCTCAGCTGTTAACATAGTTGATTTAGTTTCATGAGAAACAGTACAGATGAGTTCTTTTCTCTTCCTGGGGTTACAGCAAATGTGTGAGCCTTACCGCGTTACCGACTGTATCGCTACCCAATTCGTTCCACCTTTTCACATGTGCCAAAGTTACAACTGGTTCTTCTCCTAACTTGTCCCTACCCTCCACAAACTTTGACTTTGTTTCTGCCAAAAATGTCTTTTTTTTTTTTTTTATTCATTTAGTGCTGGTTTTTGTCGTTTTATTCATTTTAATGTTGTCATGTTGACTCGTTTTCATTCAATTGTTTACATTTACATTTAATAATATGCCCTTATCCAGAGTGACTTACAAAAGTGCTTTAAGACATCAGTAACATAATCTATTCCTAATAATCAAGAATCTAAACAAGAATGCACTTCTGAAACTGTTATGGCTTGGATTGCTGATGAAAATTATGACTAACATCACCCTTAGTTGAACTGAACATTGCTCACCTCGGTAAGTCGGACAGCGCTCTGCTGTGCTCTCATGTTCCCGCGGCCTGAATAAACCTGAGGCAGCTCTGTGATGTTGTGCTCACCATCTTGCTCGGCTTCACTCTCCGAGAGGTTTACTCCCCTTAGAAGTGAAAGAAGAAAGTCTAAGAGTAAGTATTTTATAAGATCTACACAGAGCACTTGTTATAGACTACAGAATGGATGCATCAGAGCGTTTACTTTGAATAATCACTGTGCATTCAAGCAAGTTCAAAAAGTGTCCTCATGTGCATCCTGTTACAACTGTATGTACTACCACTAAACATTTGCATTTAAATTTAAAGTGACATATCTTGGTCGATTCCATATTTTGGAATATACTGATTAACAGATTCGAATATTAGCAGAATCCCATTTACAAATGAAAGATAAAAGGGGCTGTTGGCTTGTACCTGGCTCTACATGCTCATTAGCTTTAGGTCTGGGCGGTCAGCTGTCAAACACTGCAGCCTTACTCAAATTGTAGTTTTTTTTGTTTTTTTTTACCAGCCTTTAGAAGAACCCTCGACTAGTTAGAGCAAGGGTACATGCAAGAACACTAAATTGCAACTCGCCACAGTCAGGTCGCACTTTTTCACAGTGTGTACAGCATCAATGGTATTAAACACACACTGAGCTTTTATGAACTAATAAAGACATGACACATGCAAAACAGACACACCAGATCCCAAAACGGACAACTGTGGCGCATGCTAAACGTTGGGACCACGAAACAGACACTCGAGCAGCTGAGCAGTTACACAAACTCAATTCTGTATTAACGTTACACAAAGTACTGTGCTGTTCATGCCAAATGTGACCGGCCCAGAACAGATTAGATGAGACGGAGCACCCTGAAAATCAGTCATTGCGATTTAATTACAAAAACTACTTGCAATAAATAAGATATTTAAAACTGAATACACGGATAATGAGATTGGAATCGTTTAAACATGGTGTCCATACAAAAAAAATAAAAAATCCCAATATTAAATGCACTCAAGGCGTTACCCAAACGTGCCTCGTCTGGGAAAATGGCTAGGCTAATGAATATTCTGGTTAACGAGCACCTGTTTTGATGATTTCTTATTGGAATTGTTAAAGTACTATTTCTTCTGTAGATTGTGTAGGACAGGATTCTGTAGTGGGAGGATATCCAAACAACACACTCCAGCAGCACTTCTAGCAATTAACACTAGAAATTATAGGAACAACCAGAACCACTTAATTAGCTAGTGAAAGGATTAGGTAGAGATAAACAGAACATAAATACGTGCCACAGCAGGACAGAGATTTAGAAATCAAGCTTGCAGACTAAAATATAACATGAGTTTTAGACAGAATTCTCACACAAAGGGTTTGACTATATGCAAATGACAAGAATTTTTGAACTAATAATTAAAATGAATCACATATGCTAGGATTTCTTTTTCCAGTGAGCCATGAAACATTAAATACACTACTGACAAAAATGAGGAAACTATCCCCTATTTTTTGTGAGCAGTGTACATACTTTTCCCAAGGGTAGTTATTTGAAGCCACACAAATAACGTTTAAAGTAAGCAAGTGCTGTATTTAACTAAACTGAGTTAAAAATACTGATTAGGACCCTCTTTGGGTCATTTAGCGTCCATCCATCGTACTTCCATCATGCACCTCAAATCAGGACAAAACATCTGGAAAATACTGTAAACCTCAAAAGGACATCTTCCACTGTTGAGTCTTACTTGAGCAGAAGCTCACTGATGTCCTCCAGCTTGCTCATGTTGGGGAATCGCTCCTGCAGGAGCTTCTTCACGCCTTTGCTCATGCCCACTGGCACCACCTTCAGGCTGCTGCAGGAAACCGCACAGACAGCAGAAGGTTAGAAGGGGCCTGTGTACCTACTGCATGTATCCTTTACCAATGCTAGGAGGTGCATCAGTGCGTTTACTTTGAAACCAATCACTGAAGAGTCATGTTTCATAGTTTTCATCATGTGCACCATCTCTATGCTGCTCTCATACAGAGTAAGTGTGTTACTTACTAATGACGGAACTCGATTTCTTGCGTGGAGGGGTCGTAATTGACCAGCACACACCTCTTTATGCTGTTGAGGCTGACCTAAAAATAAAGAACAGAGATAGTTGACTGTGAATATGTCAGAACTGCGGTCTGATTGCTGTGACAGAATATCAGTGTATAGCTCAAATCATTGGAATCCTCATGAGACTATACATTCATCATGTTTTACCCACAGACATACAGCTTTTCTGATGCAAATTCAAGAGACATCATTATATTGCTAAAACAGTAGTCAGTCCTCTGTAACTAAGCGCTAACGACCCCCTATAGACACCGAAATCCACAGATGCTCAGCTCCTATGAAATGGCATAAAATAGGTACTCTGGGGGTATTGCAAGGGCTAGGAAATAGCACGATGTGCTCTTAACATGAAGGGCCATTCAGATACTCCAGCGATTTCAGCCTTTTATATATTTATATATAAATATTTGTTTACAGCTCATTTGCATTATAGAACAAGTTTTTGACTTGCAGTTTGCTTTTCTGATGTTTATGTTATCTGATGAATAAAAGAAGATCAAATGCTTACTTTTCATATTCGTATGCATTTGGAACTATTCCCTAATTTATGTGAATAGTGTAGAATATATACAGTGTGAGTCCATAATCACTGGACACCCCCCAGCAAGTAATGGGTGAGGTGGTCAATCTTTAAGGCAGGAACATAACTGACATCTTGAAAGCCACCATACTGCATGGCAGTCATAGTATAAAATAGAAGCATACGTATAAAACAGATACTGCCACATGAAATAAATTGTTTTATATTTAACTTCTCTAAAAAGGAACGCGTTTTCTTGAAAAGGTATTGTACCTTTTCTTCTCTGTACAAGTTTTTCCTGATATTTAAGGAGATTCAGATAATCTAGCAGAATGTGGTTGACTGAGGGTAATATTGTAGGGTTGGGGCTGCCCCACCCACTAGGAGCTGTCAGAGTGTGAGGGCAGTATGTCTGATTCGGGATCTGGTGTAGATTATTTGCTCTTTTCTCTTTAAGATAAGTCGTTCATAGTTAGGGTTGACCTCATGCAGGATCACTTGATCACTGTTCTTGCCATTTCTCCATGCAGAGGGATTTGACTTTATGTAGGCATAATTTCTTTACTGTATAATTCACCGAGCTATCCACCTTATCGTTGCCCTCTATGCCACCAAGGCTGGAGATCCAGCACTAGACTGTAGAGGTTCCTTGGTCATGGAGCTTTTTTTTAAATATTTAAATAGCCTTCTGATAACTGGGTGATCTATTTTCATGGATACAAGTGCTTGGAGGCAGAATTTGGGTGCATTTGTGGAATGAGAACCCTCTAACTTCCTATGAAAAACATTGTTTTGTGGTGCAGTGATTATCATAGCGAAAAATGTGCATTTATACCTGCAGATTTACTATCATTACCCAAATTACTGTATTAGTGTAGCTGCTGTTAATTGACGTACCTTGTACACGTTGATGGAAGGAAACATGTTCTGGAACATGGTAGCCATCAGTTTGATATGCATTCCTTCTAGGCCGAAATTATTCAGCACTAGCAACGGATGATGAGTAAACTGTTGCTCATGCATCCTGTGCCTCTTCAGAGACGAAACTATGTCTTTGATGAGAGAATACTGGAAAGGAAAAACACATTATTCACAATCAGCTAATAATTCTGTAAAGTTGGAGCCCGAATACTGAGGGAGCAGACACATCAGTGCGTTTACTTTGAATAATCACTCTCCAGTCAACATACTAAAATTTCATCATTTGTATCAGCCTTCCATTTTCAGTAACCTAATCTAAAAGCAAAAAAAAGGGCCAGCATACCTTTGTAACCTGGAAATGGAGAGTGGGTCCTTTAGGAAGTCGTGCCAGTCTCTGTGTGGGAGGGAAAAATGCCTTTTAAAGTTTTCAGCTCCAACACACTTGCAAGTAATTTAATTGGTCAGGAATTTGACCCCCAAGTCCTCCTCCTGTTGATTGAGGATGCCATGCAATGCCACCAAAACTCTTACTCGCTGGAGGATGTAAGAACTTACAGTCTGACTTAACTAAAGTTGGTCAAGATATTCATTATATACACACTATAGAAATGAATAGTTCTTTTACAGTGTTTTTACTATTTTATTATATTATCTATAACATTTTTTTCTATTACAATACATAGTTTTAAATACAGTGTCTTCTTTTTAAATTATTATATTTCTTCAATTTAGCAACTACATACTTAAAACTACTGTTATAAATGAATTATTTGGGTAATTTAGCTTTTTAATAATATGTTTTAGAATAGAACATTTATGAGTCCCTTAAATCTTGGTCCTCCCAAAGTTTATCCATCATCACATTTGGGGAGTTTTTCCCTCATCCTTCTAAGCGTGCCTAATTGGAGCACAGATAGTTGTAAAGCTTTTTGACAATTCTTTGTTGTGAAAATCACTATGGAAATAAATTTGGCTTTGCACAAAAAGTCTTTATCTTCATATCTATACACGTTACTTTATGGAATCATGCAATGAAAATGTCCATCATTCATCATTTACTATGTAGTCGGAGTCTGGGCAAAGGCAGGACCTTCTTTTATACTGGGCCATTTAATGAAGTACATTGCTCACAAAACGTATGCTAACTTTTGTGAGCAGTGTTCAGTTCAGAAGGCGTTCGGCCATCCGTAACTCATCTCTAAAATTCCAGGCTGAGCAACTGCTTTCAGACTAAGTGACAGATTGTGTACATGTGTTATTCTGCTCATTTAATGGAACACAAAACACTATGTAGAGTATGTCTGAGTGTATTTACCAAGTTAATGCCGCTCAGAGTTTTTGTGAACATGAGGAAGTGTGTGACTCCCAGCGGTCCGGCTGCTGTCACAAAATCTTTTAAGACGTTTTTCTTTCTGACCTGCGACGCACAGAAAAAAACTAAATAAAGCCACATTCTGTGATCCTTGTGATAGGAAAAGCACACAATTGATCGAGTACCTTTAAAGACTGGGCTGTGAATGGCTCCATGACACGTCGCATGTCCAACACCAGCTGACCGACATTCTTCCCAATGTGGCCTCGTTGAAAGACAAACGAGTGTGGAACACTCGCAAAGGTTTCCTCCGCCACCTGGTTCGCAGTTACACGGGCTTTCTTCTGGTTTTTGGTCTACGAAAACCAAACAGGTCAGTTTGCACAGTGTCACATAAGTAGAATATTGAAACACTTAGAAAAAGGCAATTAAAAAAGGCAGTGATGATGCACAGTTAAACTCCTCATAAAAACTTCACTCATACATCAGTTAATTGTGCATCCACCTTCCCCAATTTCTCTTCACACTTATAAACACACAAGGGGTATAAATATGTATTGTGACACAAACAGGACCAAGATAAACACTTGGACCAACATGCCACCGCATTGCTTTATAGCCAAAGCTTACTGCAAGAAATGGTGAGCCAAGACAGTCACCTAAAACATAGCTTACTCTGTCCCATGACCCATTATAGCAGAGAAACCACAAAATGGCTTCTTTTCTCAGATTTAGTGCTCTCAATTGTCTACCAGATCAAGTATTATGGATAACTGTGGTTAAGGTACTGGACTCTGGACCAGAAAGTCCAGGGTTCCAATCCCATCTATGTCAAGATTGCTCAAAGGGTCCTTGAGCAAGAACCTTAACCCAAAAACTGCTTGGACTGTCAGACTGTATTAAATCGAAGTCTCTCTGGATAAGGGCGTCTGCTAAAAGCCGTAAATGTAACTTAAGAGCCGTAGAGAATGATCATGGGCATTTGGATGTAACGTTGTGTGCCTACAGTGTCTAGAGTAAGTAATTACATACTTCAAGTACGAGAAATCTTACATCGAATCAGCAGTGTCTGTGTTAAGATGCGACTACAGCAAAAGCAAAGGAAGATCTTTAAAGTAAATAAGCGTGTAGCATTTAGCTTAGCTACCAGGCGCAGCATGGCTTATTTCCTTCTTACCTTAGTCTTCCCCATCTTTACAGGTGATAATACGAAGCACAACCGGACAACCAGTTCGGCTATAAAGAATTCAGATACAGAATCTACTTAGTAACTCTCGGGTTATTTACATTATGATCATCAGCTTTGCTCACGCTTACTTCACCAGTACAGAACACGCCGTAAAGACCACCCGAAACGTTTCCCCACCTGTATTAAGACAAGACACGCCTTCTAGACGTCAACTGGCACGTAATTGTTCTATGATTGGCGAATTAGCTCTCCGTTAGCGGCCTAGCACCCAATCGTAGAGCAGGAGGCGGATTCCTTTCGGAATACGGGTTGGAAAAATAACATCTCCATGAAACCACGTGGAGCGCAGCGCGAAAGACGAAAAAAGATGGTTGTGCGTTTGTTCCGCCACCACGTGGTTAAAAGAAATGCAGCGGTTCTCTTATAAACGTTATACTGCACACATTTCACAACCTAAAGCATTTAAAGTCAGTCCATACTATTTATATTCACTGCAAATAAGAACCGTGGGACCGTGGTGGCTTGGATTTTAAGGCAGTTGTCTGTGGATTCAAACGTACCTTTACCAAGGTGCCACTGGGTCCTCCATGCCTTCAACCCACAATTGCTTGGTTTGTAAGGTTGTATCAAGTCGCTCTGGATTTAGCTGTGCTAAATGACTAATTGTGAGTTATTGCTCACAACAAAATAAGGGATATTTACTTTTTGTGAGCAGAATATATGTAAGTAATCTTGGTCCTGTTTAGGGGCTCCACATTTACAGCCTGATGCACGATTTGAACTCCTATCAAATAGTAGTCCAGAGCGTTCTTAACTAGGCCATCACGGTCCTCAAAATACTTGAAAACTTAAAAAAATAACTTTTACTCTTCTGGATTTTGGAACATGCCTCAAGAACCTTTGTTACATAGTTAGGTCGTTAGGACACAGCCTTTGGTTTAAGGAGAGACTGTATAAATGTATAAAATGTATAATTTCAAGTAGTGTCATGGTATTTTAGTCCTTTAATTAGCTTTTGGAGTTAAACAAGTTTATAGTCTTAATAGCAGAGCAGTACTGATCAAAGCAAAGCATGCTGTGCTCCTCCTGCTGGTCAGGGTCACGGGGGAGGGTCTGGAGCAGAACCCTGATTGCTGGACTGGGTGCAGTCTTTTACACTGTCCTGTATACAAGAGAAACCGCTATTTCTAGCAGCCAGCACTTTCCACCAGCGCATTGATAAATGCTAATTTATAACCTCACACAGACAACATCCTCATCTCTCACAATGCGCACTATTATTCAGCCAGAAGACCTCTTACAACTTGTACATTGTCTGACAACAGCTTAAGAATGTTTATGCTTCAAGATTTCTAATCCTTCTGATGGATAGTGAAACGCTTCACATATGCAAAGCCCATCCACTTCACCTGACCTACAACTGTTCCATTCTTACAAGGTACAATCCAAGCAAATTAAGATTATGGGTCTTGCACAAGAGTCCAATATGGCTATGTGGTAGTGATGGTTATTAATCCAGTACTATAACCTTTTCACAGTTTTCAGACCAGTTTCTTGCCGTCCTTAAAGAAGTGTTAGTCTACTTGATAAGATTTGCATATGCAGAGTAAGAGTGGACAAGTTCTTTCAACAGAAGCTTTTGTTCTGACTGTCATTCTTTCCATATAGTGCTGGGATGTCTGTATAGCACATCAAGACATGTCCAGTAAAACACCAATATGAAGTTGGAAAGTAATTAGAAGACAGCACATTTTATTTATTTCGATGTATGTATATTTGTGCAGATTTTCACCAGAGCAGCAGTCATGGAGAAGGTGGAGACAAAGTGGAGGTCAGGTCCGTTTGGACACTGAGGAGAGGAGGAGGTGCCATTAGGCTGCTTTGTAATTACTCTGTTCCCTTTGTTTATAGAGGCCAAGACAGGGGAGTGAGTTTACAACTTTAATACCCCAGTGTCAGTGTCCAGGTCTCACTACCATCCAAGATCCACCCGTCCATCTCCCTCTAAGTTGGATAGTGCAGGATTTGTTTTAGTTTAGCCAGGTATTCATCTGTTTGTTGTCTCCTATGTCCTTTAGCCCTCTCTATTTTTGAAGTGGAAATCCCTTGTTTCTTGACGTGGCAACATGCTGCAGTTTGCACAGCAGATATCAGAGATCAGACGCACCCTGGTTTGAGCTCACCTGCATCCTGGAATTGATTTCATTACAGGGCACCAGCCAATATCTGCTTATTATTACTATTATTGTTATTATTATTATTATTACTTTGTTCCAGTCGTACAGAGGTAAGGTCTATTTTTATGTACTCTATGTAGTGAGTAATCTCATTAATTGCTGCTAATACATGTGTTGTCTATTCTTATGTTGTGTAACATATGTAGATGGTAAAATTCCATTCTGTAAATTGAACAACTTTTCATAGTTTTTGTAAAGTTTTTACAAAAGGTAAAATACATGATCAAATCAAAATATCACACACCGATACATTCTTTATCATATAGTACTTTGTATTATAATAACTATACTTCATCTGAACTGCATTTCATGTTAACTACATTTAATTATAATAATATATGAACTGTTGAGAAAAAAGGATTGTGTTTTGGTTTTAAGTATCAGTATATGCTTCTTTCTATATTATAAATAAGACCACTTGCTAATTCCATAGTTTTGGGAGGGAGCTACATAATTATTAAGGTCCAGCATATTGGACATTTGAAGCTGACATGAAATCTGTAAGATTTTGAAAAGTATTGAGCTGAATACCAAATGAACTCCTGTCAAATATAAAGACTACACATTCCTATATACAGCCTTATTCAAAGTTTATATTCTTTATATTGTATTTTTTATAATGCAGTGAGGCAATTGAGCTTGAGCATGCCTTTCGGGGAAGCTACTCAGATGCTTGTCCAGTCTCCTGTTATAACAAAACTAGACTACTACTATGCTCACTGGGCAAGTCCTCCCTATACAATCAAACCTCTGCAAGTGATTCAGAATCTACGGTACCCATGTTCTCTCAGTTGCTCACCAAAAAAATCAAAAATTGGACCAGCTCCTTTTTTTTTTTTTTTTTTTTTTTTTTACAGAAAGAGTTCATTAAACATGTGCTGTAACTCATACCATTCAAGATTCTAGCATTGTTTAATTGTAACTAAACTTGAAGAATAAAGCATTAAAACTTTTCTCTGTAAAGGCATCCAGATGATGAAATGAACTTTCCTAGGATGTATGAAAGTTTAAGTGTCTTGCTGTCTTTAAATGGCTGCACATTTGCTATGCTAACTATATGTAGTCTTCTGAAAATCTGTAAATCCATTGTGTTATTTAGTTTATAATATTGACATTAACTCATATTATTTGCTCAGTGGCACCTCAGTAATAATTTATAATATTATATATAGCTTATATAAGTTAATTTAGTTCTGAATACTCAGTGCATACATCGGAAAAAAAACAACCACAACTATACAAATAAGCTGAAATCCAAAAATTAAGGATGTGCACAGCATAAACTTTCATTTGAAAAATTTGTAAAACATGCTTTTTTTTCAGGGGTACATTCCATCATTTTGGAATAACTAGTCTAATGTTGTTTATTTTCACTGAATTAATTAAAAACATCATTTACGCACACATTCCCATGACAAAAACTATTTCCAAATTACCTGATGAACTCTTACTGACAGTAAATGTACATAAAAAGAAAATCAAGTAGCAAGGATCTTCTATAATATTAAAAATGTTTTACCTGGTCTTGCTACCATTTATTACCATACTAATGTTATTGTTGAGAAACACAGAGTGGACTTCATTATGGACCTAGTTTTGTAAAGCTACAAATTCAGAGTTAATTAATTGGAATGAAAAAAAGGAATAAAAGAGTATTTGGTAGGGAATTGTCTTCTTGACCATGGTTTGACCATGAGATGGAAATGAGTGCCAGCAAGGACCATGCACATTCATGTGGACTTGGTAATTAACCATGCAATAGGCTTTGGCCTTTAGGAGTCAGGCTGGAACATCTGGCATGCATCAAAACTACAGAGCCTCTGTTCCATAATCTAGAAGACTGAAGGCTGCCGAATTGAATTTAAATTGTCCCTCATCCATTTATCCAACAGTGTATGAAAGGAGCAGCTCTGGAAACCCTGATGGACACCCAGGTGAACCGTGTGCTCTCTGTACTGTTAGTGAGTTTGATGATGTTTAGTACAGAAAGCCACACTGGAGCCTCCCATCCTGACATCTCCAAGAGTCAAGAGACTGAGAAAAGTCCGACACGCTCTTCTGAGATCAAAGCAGGTCGCTGCTCTTATACCTTCATCGTACCCCAGCAGAAGATAAAGGGAGCTCTATGTGTGAGTACCGAAACGACACGGGCCAACAGCTCGGAGACGATCGCTTTACGCGCTCAGCTTAGCCAACAGCAGGAGCAGCTAGAACGACTGCGTGAAAGGCTGGAGCAGGAGGGGGCGTTGGCAAGTGAGGTCAGCACCCTGCAGCGAGAGAGCAGTGCCATGAATACCCGCATCACCCAGCTATACGCTCAACTGCTGCACGAGATCCTTCACAAGCAGGAGCAGGCTGTGGAACAGCGGCGCATGGAGGAACTTCTACTAAACACAACCATGCAGGTATACCGAGGTGTATGAAAATGATTACATGGAATTGTTGACTGGTTACTCAAGATAAACTACTTGATAATTACTTGTTTATTGAAAAATAAAATGTGTAGCTTTTGCAGGACAAACCTAATTAAGATGTTCTTCACTGTATGCACTAAAAAGTTATTTACATCTACTCTTATCCATAGTGATTTGGACAATGTATGAACAGTTGAAGGTGCCACACCTTATAGTACTCAATAATATCTTAGTATTCCTTATCCATTAATCTATAAATGAAACATGAAAATAAATCTTTAGGACCTGGTGGCCTATGTCATTTGGTCTAAAGGTAGGCTGTTGTCCAGTAACTTCATTTAGACCAGATGTGTGAATAAATAATACACATTTAATACAGCATATTCCTAGCAAAATGTAGATATTTTTGGTTTGGATGACTTTTCATCTACTCATCTAATAATAAAGAATCTTGAATTTTCACAAATTAACCTATAGCCAATGTGAACAATCATTTTCAATCTCAAATTCTGAAGTGACAAAATAATGAATTTTATGAATAAATACACATTCAATACAGTATATTACTAACAAAATCTCTAAAATATAAAAATATTGTAACTATTAAACTATTACACACTGCCAAAATGAGTAGAGTCTGATTAGTCTATTTGTCCCAAACCCTGGTATTAAATAATGTCGCAGAAAAAAACTATAAACACTGTTGGTACTATATCATTTGTCACAATATTGGACTCAATTTGGTACTTGAATGAATAATGCATAGCAATTCACTAACATAGTTGACCTGTAGATGCACTTGTTTGAAATGAATTATTATGTATTATGTAGTTATTATGTAATTATGCAGTATGATGGCCTCAAGCAGGAAAGCACAAACCAACTAGATATTTTTGGTTTGGACGACGGAATTTTCATATACCCATTTAATAATCAAGAACCTTGAAGTTTCACAAATTAACCTCTAGCCAATGTGAACAATCATTTTCAATTTCAAATTCTGAAGTGACAAATTTTTAAGAAAAACACGAAAAATAGACCCAATAAACCTGAAAGCCTTTTTGGAAAGAACGTTCTCATACACTTAGTTAAAATGTCCTGTACTGTGCATATACACTGTTCACAAATTAATGGATTTCATTACAATTTAACAGGGAATTTGATTTCATTTTAAAATATCCCCTAATTTTTGTGAGTAGTATACATTAGGCGACCGTTAAATTACATATAACCCTTCTTTTAGCAATGGTATAACCATCATATGTATAATATGTATAAATAATACAACCAGGAAAAACAGGACGCTTGTATGCTGTATTATAAAAACTTAAAATAACAGCTTCGATAGGCTACAGTGGTAATCACTAATTTCAAGTAATACACTTGAGCAAAAGCAGCATCTGGCAGCTTCATCGGGATTGTTTTAAAAAAAACCCACAAGCTTACATCAAGTCACAAGTTTAGAGACTTGTCAAATAAAATACTCAATTCAGTGTAATCAATTAACCCAATGCATGTCTTTGGACTGTGTAGGAAACCGGAACACCTGGAGTAAACCCCTGCAGAAATGGGGAGGTTATGCAAAATCCAAACAGAAACGATCCATGCCACTCCACCTGAGATTAAACTTCTTGCTGTGAGGAGATGGTGCCAGCCACTGAGCCACTGTGTCACCCTTATACCATTATACATGAAAGCCAAGTCTATGTGTTACTCTAGCAGACATAACAGAAATTGTGTCTATGTATATGTTGTGTATCTATAATAATAATGTGTTGTTTGTGGTGATTGTTTTCATGTTTCTGAACTTATAGGGTGGCACAGTGGCTTGGTGAGTAGCACTGGTCTGATCAGGTAGAGCAGTCCCTGGTTTGATTCCGACCCCAGACTCCACCTGTGTGGAGTTTGCATGTCCTTCCTGTGTCCATTTGGGTTTTCTCTGGGTACTCCATTTTCCTCTCACGTTCCATAAACATGGGACATGGATGTCCAGCGCCCTGTCTAGGGTTGTTCCCGTGCCACCATCTAATCACCAGCTTTCCCACAACCCTGACTAGGCTTAAGCAAATTAGACAATGAATGAATTAATGAAATTATACCAAGCCTTCCTAACAGTACACTATAACAAAAAAAGATTTTTTATATCTCTGTAACCACCTCAGGTGCAGCAAATATCCAACAGCTACAGAGAGCTCGAGAGAAAATATGAGGCACTGACCTGTCTGGTGAACAACCAAAGTCAAATGATGACACATTTGGAGAAGCAGTGCCAGGACAGGATTGTCACCAAAGAAAAGCAGGTGAGAGACGTGTGTATCTGTATATCACTTCATATTATTAAAGAGCATACATCATTCATAGTAAGAGTATAGTAATATATTACTATGGTGCATTATGTGTGGTAGCCTAGCGATTAAGGTACTGGACTCTGGACCAGAAGGTCCAGGTTTCAAATCCCACCTCTGCCAAAGCTACCACAGTTGGGTCCTTGAGCAAAACTCGTAAACCACAACTGGTTGGATTATAAGATTGTATCAGTTGTATTCGCTCTAGATAAGGGCTGATAAATTCCATAAATGTAAATGTAAATATAAATATTATTATCTTCAAAAACCTATTTGTTACCACTGTGACAGGAGGCTGCATCAGCAGCAGTGGGTGAGCCTCAACAGGCGCTCAATAATGTGCAAAGGGATCAGAGCGCCATCCAGCACCACAGCCAAAAGCCACAAGATATTCAGGAGTTTCTCCCCACCTTTCCAGATCTCCCTACAGATGTACCCTTCATCAGTTACCCTGCCACGAAGACACCAGGTACAAAACATAAAAAACATCAAGTTTGAATATATCTGAATGTATCTTGGATAGTGGGAGACTATTTACATTGTTTCTTAAATGAAAGTATCTGCCATGTTTCAGCTTGTTTTAGTGACCCTCCCTACTTTGTGAGGTCACCATAATAATGGACTTGGGACTTGTTAATTGGCGCTTCTGGTCTGTTCACTGTGTAGTACATGGAGCTTTAGGGGAGTTCAGATAGTGGGGTTCAACGTCCTCTTGGATGGCTAATGGCGACTATATTTTTTTTTTCGTATTAGAGTCAAAAAGCATACATAATGCAACATTCACAATTTTTCACAGATTGATTAACTGTCATTTATTTACATTTACATTAATATCACTCAGCAGACAACCTTATTTTCACAATGTTCAATTTAAGCAGCTGAAGGTTAAGGGTCAAGGGCCAAAGAATGGCCGAATGGTTCAGTGCTACCACGACTCTCAATCACCTTGGAGCTCGTCTAATTCAGTTGTCGATGCATTTCTACTACAAAGATTTTTTGTCACTTGTCGTTCGCTTGAGACTCAGCACACTTTCTTAAACTTGTATGGGTCAAACCGTGCAACTTGTTTCTTACGAAAATTGATTCATGATTTATGATTCAGGATTCACAAATCCTCTTGACTTTTAGGCTGAGCAGCTGGCATTAGCAGCTAGCCCCCGGAGTTAACAAATAGATTAAGTGCTTTAAGTGAGATTTTGCTTTCATTTCAATCCTTTACTCACTAAATTACATGACAGTTCTCAACATTTTATTATAAAATAAGCTCTGTGTTAATGATTTTGGCCAACTGTAGGTTAATGTGAGTGTTAATAATTCGCTGTAGATTTGCTAGGATTCAGTGGAGACTATGTTAAACAATTCTGTTCATGATACTTATTAACGTATGAATTATATTGTTTATAATAATACAATTAATGCATATTAATATAATACCTTACACAGTATGGATTTTCTGGCCTTCTGGAACGGATGGATTCAATTTGCACTATTCCTTATTTGGTACTCGTTTTTGGTACACGACGAGCCTGCTGGAATGAATTAACTTTGAGAACTAGGGTACCACTGTACATTTGCCGCAGTCTTTTGGGGTTTCCATGTAGTAGTTAAACTAAAAACAAAACTTGCAGCAGCAGAGTAGCAATAAACTCATCTACTTTTACATTTTCTACCTGCATTCTGACAATTTCTTCTTTTGTCTCGCTCCTAATGCTTGCTCACAAGACGTTTGCTGACTAGAACATTGAGAAGCCACACTAAAAATAAAGATGACTATCTAGACAAGAGATCTCATAGAAGGAGTGTGGACAGACAGAGTAAAATGACTGAACATTCTTGCTACCCAGTTATGAAACTGTGGTAGCTTTTAGCTTGCCTACCTTACCTAATGTTTATTATGAACTAAACTATGGTTGTTATAGACTGCACATAAATCTCTGAGAGGGTATATGTTTTCCTGTGTTAATCCTGCTTATCCTTGTCAGGGTCACGGGAGTGTCTGGTGCCTGTTGCGGAATTCACTGTTAAGGACTGTACAGTGTCAGTTTCTCACTCAGATCTACTTCTCTGTGGCAAATGTACATGTGGTCCTTCTGCTTATTTGAACAGCCTCAAAAGATCCAGTTTGCTCTCTTCTCAAAATATATTAGTGAACATAAGTCCTCTACATAGTTACTCAAGGAAGGACACTGCTTATTTTGAACATTAAGAATGATTTAATAGTAATGCATTCAAAAAACCCAAATACATTTCCTTGCTATTCCAAACCTATGAATAATGCTGTGTATGTGGACTAACAACATCTTTAAGGATTCTCAGTGCATGTGAAGCTTGCTCAGTGCATCTCCAGCCCTTCGTGTTAGTGCTCTTTGGCCTATCGACTGCCTAAACAAAGACAACACACATGTAATCACCAGCTTCTGTAAAGCACAGTGAAGTGGCCTTGGAAAAACAAACTGATGAAACTCGTCTTGTGTCTTTGCTTCTACGACTGCATCATGAGATTACAGGGCAGGTGTTTTAAAGGTGGTCCTTCATTTAGGAGTCCCACCTTTGACAAATTACATGGCAATGGCAGCAGCGAGTGGCATAACAACCAGGTTTTAACAGTGCTGTGTGTTTGCTTGCATTTGCCTTATCAACAAAGCGACAGCAACTAAGTACATTTATTGGGCTCACAGGTGGATCGTTTCCAGAACCAGCTCTGTTTCTGTCTGCGTGCATAGTGGTGGTGGTGTTTGATGCTCAGTATCAGTCATGACTCTTGTGGGCTTAGTGGGAGGAACTGCTGGACATTCCATTGTGGGGAACTGATAAGCAGTGCCTGAGAAGAAGTTTGTGTGTATACAGTGCATGACCTAACTGTGGATTTGATAAACAGACTGAAATTCCAAACTTCTTTGTAATCTGCTTGACCCCTCACCGGCTATACTATCTACTCATTAGTGAGCCCTATTTACAGTCCATTAGACGTGTTCTCAGTCCTAAATTGCTTAATAAGAACAGCCCTTTTGGAAAACCAGTTTCAACATGCAATCTATGGCCATTCAGTCTCCTGCACGGATGCATAAAGGGTTGGCGTTTACAGTGTTAATAAAATTAAGAATACTGTCTAATGTGCAACTACAGAATTCGATAATAATCATAATAATAAAGACATTTCATATTACATCCAAAACACAGTAAAAAACCAGAAAAGGCATTTACAGCATGTGAAATGTAAATGATAAAAAGCACCGTTTCTTACATTTACTTTTATTTATTTTCAGACAGCATGAATGCTTGACCTAAGATATTTTTTGTTCAGCTTAATTTCGTTTATTAATACGCATCCAGGCTGAGGATCTCTGGTTTGACATATGACAGTATTAAACACTGTTCTTCAAAGAAAGATTAAAAGGGAATTGAATATTTCTTCCTCTATAGTATATAATGTCATTACACCATTCATTCAAACTAGAGTTTGTTGCTTAGCCACCCTGTGCAACTCTGCACAGCTGAGAAATAACAATGGTACCGACTGGTACCGAAAAAAAGGTGTAGGACGCCTCTAGTAATCAGACTGGAATGAGAAAAAGGGGTTCCCTTGCATTACAAATTGTGAGCTTTGAGAGAGATTTATAAACCAGGTGCCTTCTGTACTCCCAAAGAGCCTGCTACCCACCTTATATGCACAAAGAACCTAGATCCACCCTCCTTCCACATAACATTTTGAGAGCTGGGATTGTGGTTGTAATCTATAGCTGTCTTTCAACGTCTTTGTTCATCATGCACCTATGAAGGATGTTGAAAACCGTCCAGCTGCCCTGTAGGCTAGTCATCCATAGGAGAACAGAAAGAGGGGATAAAGTGCCTTACTCATCATTATAGTCATAAGAGACTTCTGCAGACGGCTGGTTAAAGCTGTCTCACCCGCAGATGCATCTTAAAACGAAAACATAAAAGTGAACCAATTGTAGTGGGACTTTGTTACAGATCTCGAAAATGCAAATAAAAACAAACCTTTCCCAAATGAACTGGAATAATATGGACAGATAATACAAAATTTATAGTGCATTAAAATATCATGTCAATGTGTATGTTTATATCAGTTCATGAACCAATCATATGATCCCTTATAGGGCCATGGCGGGACTGCCAGCATGTCTTGGACTCTGGAGAAAACACTAATAGCATCTACCTGCTGCGTCCACGCAACTCCAACCGTCTGTTCCAAGCATGGTGTGAGCAGAGTCGTGCTCAGGGAGGCTGGACCGTCATCCAGAGAAGATTGGATGGATCTGTCAACTTCTTTAGGACCTGGGATCAATACAAGGTTTGTTTTTCTATATTAATAAAATAATTAAATTGAACAATTTAGAGCAATTACATTACAGGCAGTTTTGACACTGTGATCTCTTAAATACATTGTCTTAAAATGATTTATCATCCAGTTTCCTCCTGTTTTAGTCATGATTGGTTCCTATACTGACACTACATGTTATTCACACCTATCTGTGAGGTAGCGACCTAGCATGTGTTTCCCGTGCATAACTGTAACTGCCAGTTTCAAAGCAGCTTACGCAATGTCTTTGGGAACGTCAATGATCCCCAAGGAGGCGCTAAGAGCCCTCTTTTTTATCACGTTCTGACGTACTGAGAAATGTTCTTGAAGATGTGGAAGACAGGAATGCCAAACGACCAATTCAAAGAGAGATAACAGGACATTGACATTCTATGGGAATGATCAGGAGTTGGCTGAGAATTGATTAGATGCTTCTATGGCAGCGCCCAGCTCACCCTAGATGGCAAAAAAACACCTGAAACTTAAAACTTAAAACTGAACTGAATTGCCTCCCTGCAATTGAACCCTGAACCCTCTGAACATTGGAAGTCTCAATGAACAGTTAACATAAAAAATATCTTTGTGTAATTCTGGCCAGCCACGGTTTTCTGACCACATTACATCAATGACCAGTTTCAGCAGATTTCTTTTGCACGATATTAAAAAGCATCCTTTTTTTCTGACCACAGAAACTACTCAGATCCTCTCAACATTTCCACCGCCTAGCTGTAGAATCCAATTGAATCGTTTGTTCTTTTTCAGTCCAGACCTCAATTTGTTGTCCTAATTCTCCTGCACACCAACTCAGGTCTAGATTACTTAAAATATGAAGAGTGTTGAAGATGCCAGGCCAAGTACAGATTTTCTAATAGTCTAATAGAACTAATAGTTTAGATAGAGGACTCATGCTTTCTGAATTGTATTATCCAGGCCATTTCCTGGGACAAGATACATTTGTATTATGATGTTTGACTGTACTTGTATTTGAAGTTTCTTGTATGCCAGTCACTCAATTTTATATATATAGATTTAAAATGGTCAAAGATAATCTGTATACCTGTAAACCTGTAAAATAACTAGAATTATTTAATAATACATTTTAACACCTTGACAGGGCTTGTTACACTTTATTTCAAATTGAGTCTAGGGTCTTGACTTAGACACAACATACTCTGAACTCTGTATTGGCTTGGTCTGTGCAGTTTGGGTCTGGGGCTTGTCTCAGATTTGACAAAGAGCGTCTTGACTACAGATATTGCTTACTGACTTACTGCTGTGTGACTAAATGTAAATGTAATGTTTAAAAATAAGATTTTTAAACTAATATATTCTTGCCTATTCCGCAGCAAGGCTTTGGGAATCTGGATGGTGAGTATTGGCTGGGTCTGGAAAACCTCTACTGGCTGACATCTCAAGGCTCCTACAAGCTCAGAGTACAGCTGGAAGACTGGCAGGGACGGCAGGTGTTTGCAGAGTATGACAGCTTCCATGTGGAGCCTGAGAGTGACTGGTACCGCCTAAGGCTGGGATCCTACCAGGGCACCGCTGGTGACTCACTGTCCTGGCACAGCAACAAAGCTTTCACCACACTCGATCGTGACAAGGATGCCTACTCAGGTAGCTAAAGCCACTTTCCTTGTTCGTTTCCCAATCCCAAGTCAGCTATGCTATTACTTTTAGATATGTTAAAATACCAAATATTAAAGTACTTATTAGCTGCATGTTTGTCACAATGGCAAAATAGAGAAGTTACACTAATATTGTGTAAGTAATATATTTCAAACACTTATTAAGTACTTTTATGCCATAGGTATTAATAACTTTATATTGCTTCATAAATTATTGCATACCCACTTCCAGAATGTTTTGCGTTTAGGGTGTTTCTCCATTTGCTGTAATGACATCATGCACTCAAGCTATCATGTTCACAAATTTGAACAAAATATGATGATCCATTTGATCCCAGCATATTCCAAAGAGCATCTTGTGGTGTTACTGAATGATTGGCTTTCTCTGTATTAAAGAGCCATATTTGCTGGATAGGGTTTAGGCCATGTGACTGTGTAACTCCTTACTCTTCTTTTTCCTTTCAAGTAATTGTTGCAAAGCTTTGTCTTGTGTTTAGGTCATTATCACACTGCAATATTCATTGTTTCCCACAAAAAAATGTCACCATTATTCTCAGACATTTATCTCACACCATAAATAAAATGAAAAATACCACATGTTGTGAGCTGATTATATGGACTCATATTATAGGCCTCAAGTAAAACTCTCTACTCTGTGTCCTACTCCAGGCAACTGTGCTCACTATCAGAAGGGGGGCTGGTGGTACCACACGTGTGCCCATTCTAACCTAAACGGAGTTTGGTATAGAGGAGGCCATTACCGAAGCCGCTACCAGGACGGAGTTTACTGGGCCGAGTTCCACGGAGGCTCGTACTCCCTCAAGAAGGTCACCATGATGGTCAAACCCATTTCACCAAAGTACTAGTGGAGTAAATCTCATATGCAGGACATTTGGTACTGAACTGGAAAAAAAAAATCAATATACAGAATCAACATGGGGTTGGCCCTGAAGTTTTTTATTTGGGAAATTATTTATCTAAAATACATTTTTCCAAATTGAGAAAGATTAAAATATTGAGTCTTTGACGTTTATACTTCTTGTATCTAGATCAGGATAAGTCACATGATATGTGTGTGTGTATGTGTGTCTGTGTGCCTCCATGTTATACGACATTACGAGGACCATATGTCTTCACAAGAATAGAAAGATCTGAAATTTTGGGAAACATTTGCCGGTCTCCACGAGACCTTCCAGACGCTGAAACCTTTTTTTTTTTAAATCACGAGAGTCAAAAAATTGCTTTAATTAACTGAAGTTAAACTTAGGGGTAGGTGTAGCATTAATTACCTACAGTAATCATTACATCAATGGGTGGTCCTCAGACATGGTGTGTGTGTGTGTGTGTGCGCGTGTGTGTGCGCGTGCATGTGTGCATATGCACATGTTTAAATTATATTGAGGGGATCAAATGCCCCTCTGTGCAAGGTCCCCACAAATATAGTGTGACATGGTGTGTGTGTGTGTGTGTGTTTGTGTAAATGTACCCAAAAATAATGTTTATATCAGATTTAAATGTGATTGCTTGAACCACTTCAGGACGGTGCATCTGAAGAAATCTCCCCTATGTCATTTTGAAATATCCCCTAATTTTTGTAAGCAGTGTAGTTAAAATCTTATATCTTATGTCTGAAAAAGACTAGTGTAAATAGGGCCAATAGCGTGTGTCTTATATAAGTAGAAACATGCAGTTCTTTTGATTATTATTATTTTTTTCACTGTTTTTATCTTATTGTACTTTTACATTTACTGTTATGCTACTACATGAGCCTCGTAACTCGTGCACATCTGTGTATAATATTTATACCTCGTTTGTAACAAGCAATTCTAGTCTGATATAAAGCAGCTAATTAAAAAAAAATCAATAAAACATTACTCAAGTTCACAAATGTGCAGCAAATTAAATTGGTATAATTTTCCGTGAAACACTGTACATGAAATTGTTCCACAAAACAGTTTCCTCCTACAACACCGCAGAACAGGATTTCCTGCTCATACAGGACGTCTTAGAATGGCATTGTTGATGTAGACAGAGGAAGCTGCCTAAACCGTTTCTTTCACAGTGCCTATCTGGATTAATTGCAGGATTAATCCATTTTTTTCCATCATCATCATTGGTCAGTCTTTTGCGAAAACAGGCCATGCTGCGTGATCGGCTAACCTTCCTGATCCTTCTCATGCTCGTCAATGGTGGTGAGTTTCCACCTTTTAGTTTACTTCAGATTTTACTTAAATGCTTTTTTTTAAAATGCTTATTTTAGTTTATCTTTATTGATGTTTGATTGATTGATTGATTGATTGATATTTATTGATTTTTTTCTTGTTGCATCCATGATCTCCAATGCTTTAAAAATAAGGCCAGATTTGATAAACTGATATGATGGTTGGTTCAGCAAAACTGGTACACTTTAAAATGTCTTGCCATTTTCATCCCAGTTTATAGAACTGAGAAAATCTTTAGCTCTAAGCTAAGTTTTCAGCTGAATTAACTATTTTATTAGTGATATTTAATCGATGTACAACAGCATGTAAGCAAATTAAACACTATATTTTACAACCGTTGGGTCAGTATGGAAAATGCAAATAAATAACACAGTTTTACTTAACTTTTCTTGTTTTTTTCCCCCTTCAACTTAATTTCGTTTGCTAATAAACAGCCATTCATGAATTATCACCTTGCAACACATTGTAAAAAAAGTTGGCTAGTAATTAAGTCAGAAACGACTAATGATGCGATTTAAACATGTCAATAGCAGTTTAATACAGTAGCAGTATCCATGGATCTCTTGTTTGTCAACAAATGTGACAAAATCTTATAAAACAATGTTCAAAGAAATAAAATGAGTACTAACTATTTCTGGTTTGGCTTGCTTTGTATTACCTTGTTGAAAAATGCATGGACGTCCCAGGAAAACTTGTTTTTGCATTAATGCTGTCATCACAAAAGTATAAATGACCTTTGCCAAAGAAATTGACACAATTCCATGACAGAGCCTGGTTCATGGGTTTGTTTCTGATAACAGATTGGATTTGGCCTGGAGCACAAATCGTCCATTTTTTCCAACAAAGATCTTGAATACTGATTTATCTGACCATAGTACATATTTCCAATGTGTGGTGGTCCATCCCAATTACCTCCCAATTATTATTTGTTTCACACATCTGTTGGGAAACAGGAGATCCTCTGCTCACCCTTGAACCTCAAACACTTTTTTATGCACTCTTTATGTAGTCATGACTACAATCACATGTTGACATGTGGTTTTCAATTGCCCCTAGGGGATGAATAAAGTTTTCTGAATCTGAATGAATCTGAATTACCTGTGTGAATTTGCAACGCTATTTTAATTTTCCCACTCATGGCTAATCCTAAATTAACAACAATTCAGGAATAAATTGTTTATTAACAAATGAAATTATGCTGATAAAACATTACATATCATGGCATCATATCGTCTGCAATGAAATACAAGTCATATTAAATGTAAGGAATGTTTTTTTTGGTTGGGGATGCTTCTACTTTCAGAAATTACAAAGTGCTGAAGTGATAACTCTGTGCTTGTGACGTCTTTTAGACTGAATGGTTGTAACTCGACCACAGCAAAAGTGTGACCTGAACACTGCTTGTAGGGTGTGGTTGTGCATCCTGTACCCTGCGATGCATTTATGTTTCATGTTATATGTTTAATGAAATACTAAACAGGTTTGTATTAGTCCATAGTATTATAGACTGTAATGATTTAACTGACTTCTCTATGTTCTCAGCTGTGGGTGATAATTGCTCTCTTGAGCTCAATCACATTCAGCTGGATCCTCCAAAAGTGGAGGTAGAGTATGGAAAAGCTTTCACAGCAACCTGCAGTTCCAACTTCACCTACACTGACCTGAACTGGACTCCAGAGGACTATGTGGTCTCATCTGATAATCGGAATATCAGCATGATACTGGTTGAAGTGACTGACTGGGAAATACAGCCTCAGTGCAGTGTGCTTGATTATGCAGAATGCTTCAAAAGTCTCCCCCTTATTATCTACAGTAAGTATCCAATAGTAAAGTAAGTAATGAGCTAAAATGTGCTGAATTCATATCCTTTCTGCTCAAGTTAGATTAATTCGTTCAGTAACAACACAGTTAATCAAGCTTGGCTGTGTAGTCTTAAACTGAAAAAATGAGTCTAATGGTCAGCAAGCAACCGCACTTCTATGTAAATATTACATAAAAACACTATTTCTGCATATTACGAGCTCATTAATTGTAAATAAAGAGTTGTAAATAATAAAGCAAACCCAATTAAACAAGCAAGTCAAAAGTGTTATACCTGGTAATTTATTTATTGAGGAAAATGGTCATATATGACATATCTGTGAGTGATAAAAATATGTGAACCTATAGGCTTCGTTTTATCATTCATTCATACATTCACTTAACTGACATGTCTTTACACTGTGAGAGTAAACCGGAGTACCTGGAGTACACCCACACTAACACAGGTAGAACAACATCTAGGATTTATCAGTTAACTTGAACCTGAAATTAGAATCAGGCGGTTTCGATCATATCGATGACTTTTGGGTTTGAGTGGGTTCCCTGTTAGATTTAAAGAACAGTAATCTGGAGTCTGATCTTCACAATGCGTTTGTGGACATGTATCATGGCATGTACAAAGAAACCGCTGGACCCCACCAACCACAGTCAGACAGACTGTGTACAAATTGGGAAAATTCAATACCATTGTGACTCAGCAACCAACAAAGATCACCCCATGAACAAGACATGCATTTGTATTTGACATGAGGTCTAATTTAACTCGGGGCAACTAAAGACCTCTCATATTTTTGCTAATTCCTTGATGAGCCCATCATCCGGAGAACATCGATTAACAATGGTGTGCAAGGCAAGGTTGCAAGGAGAAAGCCATTGCTCATAATGAACACTTCTCAATAAAATGATGAAAGACCATTTCTCAATAAACAAATGACTAATTATAATATTTTCTGAGTTCACTTTATTTACTTTTACAATTGTGTGATTATGATATTTTAGGTCTTTACTAATGCAAAAATATAGAAACTTCTAAAAAGTTCACAAACTGCCAAGAACCACTCTGTCATGCACTTACATCAAAATAGTGTGGATATGTGCTTAAGCAATTACATAAACAAATTCTTCAGGCATTTGACACTCTCTGAGACTGTAAATTCTGTTAGCTATAATAAAATGTATTTTAAATAGCTGAAACAGTAACAAGGGCTAGCACAGATATTTCCTCTTCAAATGTCAGCTCTCAGTGATAGAGCAATAATTTGTCGTGACATGTAGTTTTGTTTTCCATTATTTCTGTACATACAAATAAACCAACTTGCCAGTGGTATTTCTATTCTTAATGTGAAATAATGTGAATGCCATATTGGTATGTAAATCTATTTAAAATGATGTCCCAGTAATTATGAAAAATTGTGCATCACTAATTTTTGTTAAATTGCAAAACAGAAACCAAAATACTACATGTGGTTTCTAGTTAGTTACCAGTTTCTAGGCAGAAAAACAAACACAGAGGTGCTACAGCTTGACGCACTTGTTATTTGTGCACGTACATACATAAAAAAAAACCTTTAATCCCACACAGTTATTATTCTTTGAATTGCTGCTATAGCCACCAATGTTTATGCATGCAGTTAGACACCAATATTCTCAAAGCACACAAAATACATAAGAAAAGAAAGCCAGATCTCTATTTTAAGCGTTGCTTTTCTTTCTGTGTCCAGAGTCTCCAGACAGTGTGTCCATCAGCACTGTGAATCACACAGGACCGATGGCTGTAGGAACAGAGTACGAGGTCCGGTGTGATGTTCAGAACGTGGCTCCCGTTCGCCTTCTGACTGTGAAATGGTACGAAGGAGAAAATCAGATTTATCAGACATACTTTACTGACCCCATCAAGTTCCCTGTGAATCAATCTGCTATAATCAAAATCCGGCCCAAACTTGGACTTAAGTACAGCTGTGAAGCTGAGCTGGATCTAGAATCTCAGCCTCATCCTACAATGAGATCAGGTCCTCTCGCAACTGAAACAAGTGAGTCATTCACATATTGTTCTTTTGATTTAATATTTAATGTTTTTAATTGTTGCCTGTGTTTATTTGATCTGTAAAACAGTATTCTCCTCCAGGACCGAATCAAATATCAAAAACTCACAAGCAATTGTACATTTTGTGTACAACCTTCAGTTGTACAATACAAATCTCATTCCTGCATAGTTTTTGCCTTTTCCCTATCTGCTACAGTATATGATTAACCAGTTATTGTTAAGAGCATCATCCTGCATGGGCTCTAGAGAATTCCTTAGAAAAAGCCTGACCTGTTGTATAAAATGTAAAATGTTCAGCTGGAATAAACCATCGTCTCCAACATCTGATCTGATAACAAACAGAGCTACACTTGATTTAAAAAAATGGGCATATACTTGTCTCTCCCTTATTAATGGATTGGATTAACCGTACAGTCTCGGCCGACTCTCGGTCACTTGATGGATCATCGAACTCCACACATTTCTGTCTTTCATCGATGTGATCCATGAAGTACTTTGACGGGATAGTGGAGTAGTTTGCAATTGCTTTCTCCACCCCTCCCCATTTATCCGGGCTTGGGACTGCCGTGCAGCTGTTTCCAGCTGAGTTCCCAGAGTAAACCCATGCAGACACGGGGAGGACATGCAGACTTCACACAGAAAGGACCCATGCCGATCCACCCTGGAATTGAACCTGGGACCTTCTTGTTGTGAGGCAGCGTTGCTACCCACCGAGCCACCGTGCTGCCCCCCTTATTAATAAGTATGGGTTATTGTATTTTTTTTATCGGTGAGCATGGCATATTAAAGTCAAAGTCAAATTTATTTATAAATCACTTTTTACAATGGTGTACTGTGTCAAAGCTGCTTTTACAATGTTATGTTATTTTAAAAGGCCAATCCTAAATTGAGCAACCCTGCGGCAACAGTGGAAAAGAAAAACTCCCTGAATGTAGAAGGAAGAAACCTTGGGAGGACCAAGACTCTAAAAGGAACCCATCCTCCTAGATGTTAATTAAAATAATTAAGTTGTAGTAATAGTAAAATTAAGTAAATAATACAATTTAAAGCAAGAATACAATTTTTAATTAGTAATAAAATGTTAAATAAATAACTAAATAGTTTTAAGATAATGAATCCTCAGTGGTAAGTTATTGGAGGCACATTGTCTTTTAATAACTAAATGACGAAGGGAGTTATTGCACTCTGGTGAGACTGGTTTCTGTTGAGGAAGACCAGTAAAGTGATGCTGAGGTGGAGGAACATCGAAGTGTGTGGAGCTGGAACTGGTACTGGAACATCAGCTTGGAGAGAAAAGAGAAAATGTAGTTACTTATGGGTTAGGAGCACAGAGCCTATTAACAGTCACTGATGCAATGTGCAGCATGAAATCTGGCAGCATTAACTATAAAGGCACAGCTAAAAGGGGAGGAACCAGAAGGTAACACAGCTAAGAGGCAAGAGCCAACCTGAGTCATGTGTTCCTGTCTAAATCTAACCAACAGCCTGCGTAAATAAAAATGTTTTCAGTAGAAAACTAGACTAAATTCGGAGAGTGTCTGAATCTCGAACTAAAGTGGCAAGTGTATTACATATTTGGGGGGTATGAAGGGTATGAACTGAAGGGTAATGACTTGTGATCTGTTTTGCTAGTTTGTCCTGTTGATCTTCAGCCTCCTGAGTTGGTAGTGGAGTATGGAACTTCAGTTTCAGCAAACTGTTCCACTGCTGTCACCCATGCTGCAATGGGCTGGGAAGCGTCTCTAGGACTGGTTCCAATGCAGACAGTCCAACACATAACCTGGAAGGTGGAGAATCTCACACATTTTGACATAAAACCAATTTGCTACATCAACATAGGGGAAGACCAATGCGTCAAACATCTCCCAATTACTGTTTACAGTGAGTTGTTGTCTTTTGACTTTATAATAGAATGCTTGTTGTCAACATTATTTAAGATGTCAGAATCATTATGGCATTTGTTGCATCTTATATACATCTTTCCCCACAGAGCTTCCAGACAAGATATCCCTCAACACCAAAGAAACGGGGCAACTGATTGAAGGCAAATCATATGGGCTCCAATGTATCGTTCAGAATGTGCTGCCTGTTCAACTCTTTGTTTTGAAATGGTACAAAGGAGAAAATCTAGTGGCACAAAAAAACTTTTCTGAGATCCAAAAGTCAGGTCTGGCGACTCAACACCGTACAGTCCAAATTGTTCTCAACAGAAATGACAATGGAGTTCAGTACTGGTGTGAGGCAGAGCTAAAACTGGAACGAGATGGGCTTCCAAACCCTGTTATTAGATCAAAACCTTTCAGCATTACAGTCAATTGTAAGTGAACGCTATTAAATTTCTTTTACATTTATGCCATTTAGCAGAAGTCCTGATCCAGAGCGACGTACAATTAATACATTCTTACAATCCAAGCAATTGTGGGTTAAGAGCCTTGCTCAGGGACCCAACTGCAGCAGAGGCAGGATTTGAACCCTGGCCCTTCTGGTCCATAGTCCAGTACCTTAAGCACTAGGCCACCACAGTCTCATGTAACCTGTTGAAAACATAGCAATACATACTATGTTTATTTTGCTGATTATTATGAAATAAAAGATAATTAAATAATTAAATAAAGTATTTATGAATTTAAATGTATTCTTTCTGTTTCTAAAAGATTTGTATTATGTTTCTGATTCATGTTGTGTGGTTGTGTATATTTCTCCAAAGCTGTCCCAAGGATTAAGTCTCTCCCGGCCTCATTTGTGGTGAAGAAAGGTGGAAATGTATCTCTGCCGTGTATTGCTGAGAGCAATCCATTTCCTGAAGTGCAGTGGAGCTTTCAATATCCAAATGAAACCATTGGAATCCTACCGGAAACTCTGACAATTTCAAGAGCCACATCTGATGATGCCAGAGTATATACTTGCACTGCCAGGAATAAAATGGGAAATGACACTAAGAACTTCTCATTAATGGTAGCAGGTACGTCTGTTATGATTTGTAAATAACACAGAAGGCTTGTAAATATACTAGTGCAGTTTATAGACCTGATCAGTCAGGGGGCATTATAATGAGCTGTTTTGGAAAGTCTGAGGTCTGAACAGCAGGGGTGTCATCAGACCCACTTTACTGGGGCACATGCCCCACAAAAATACAGACACTATATTTTCTACAGTGCCCCAGCAGTTTTCCAAAAGCTTGAACACATTCAGTCTGAGCAATTCCACAACCTTCTGATTAGGGATTGAAAATCTTTTCACTTCATCACAGTCCTTTTGCAATCATTTGTTATACGCAATAGGTAACATATAATGTAAAAATTGATTTAAATAAAACTGAAAAAATTCAATTATGCTCAATAATGCATATCCTTTTCCAATTTGTTTTAATACAGCTACTTTAAGTAAGCTTCAAAGTGTCTAGGTGTGGCAAGTTAATTCATGTTACCTCTATCTTATTCATTGTTAACAGCAAGGCCATATGTGCTACGTTTAAAGTCATACATTTCTGGTATGTAGTAGTTACAACATTAAAGTCAATCCCAAGCTCCTCAATCAAACCCAAAATTGGGTACCCCTCTGTAAAATCACAGGAATGTAATATAAATATACCAAGAGATTGTATAACAAACATGACGACCATGGAGCTAACAAAACAATGCCAGTACAAAATTATTGAATATTACTGATTGGAGTAAGGTTCATAAAAAGTAATCACATATATTGAGCATTCTACGGGGCATCTTTACATGTGTTAGTAAGAAATAGAAACAATATGGCACAACCATGACTAAATGTAAGTAGAAACTACTACTAATAGGCAACTACTTCTTGGACTTATGGGGTTTATGGATGAGTGGTAAGAAAACGGCTTATGTCTGGATCATGCCATCGTGTCGTAGACTCAGCAAACTTTTGGATAACAGATTCTCTAGTCAGAAGAACTCTTTGGCTCTTGGCACAAACTCAGTACTATTCATTGTTGGTTGTGAGGAAATATTTATGCTGTAAACTGCATTTTTTGTATACTGTATATATACCCACGCCACTTTATCAGGTACAACCAACTTTCCAACCAGTATAAAGAGAGACTGTGATTCCTTAGCTGAAAACTGAATGCATATAAGATATGTAACATACTATAGGTATATTAATATGAAAATCTATTTTTCAATCTACTTGAAATATAATTCAATATATTGCGATATATTTATCCCTTTTATTTATTCATATTCTCAAAGATTTAATATTTTGTGACATGTCCCATTTTCAGACAAGGTATCCATCCTCACTGTGAATCACACAGGACCGATGATTGATGGCAGACGGTATATACTCCAGTGTGATGTTTTGAATGTGGATCCTGTTCACTTCCTCACTGTTAACTGGTACAAAGGAAATAAGTTAATCTCAAGTACTGGATTTGATGATTCCAACAAGACACAAGTGTTTCAGCATCATATACTCCAGATCATCCCGAGAAGAACCGATGATAAAGTACAGTACATGTGTGAGGCAGTGCTGAATGCAGGACCAGACAGAGTTAATGTTACAGTGATGTCAGATCCTCTTAACATTATTGTTCAGTGTGAGTGTTTTAGAATGCATTATCATACAACAGACTGGTTTATATCGCTATGCAGGGTTACCATGGTCTGCTTTTACTACCACAGACCCAGCCATCTTGACTAGAGAAACTCTAAAACTTGGTAAGAAGGAAGCCCCTGGTAGAACAGGCATAAATGAACAAAGGATCTCAAACTTACATTGGGACTTCTCTAATTCAGATTATACTGGACTCAGTTTGAGACTGACATCAATCAATGAAAATCTGAAAGTGAGAAATGGAATGGGCACTCCTTCCAAGTAACACGGAGAAATAGACTGGGAATTCCTCAGCTATGGAACAAAGATATGAACTGGGAATTCCCGTCCAATGGATTTGAGATCTGGAAACTCCTGCTCAAAATATTTTGACTAGGTCTGTCAGAGTTCACAAACGTTACCATGATAATATTTTAGTAGCAGTATTTTTTTCCATTAGTCACATTTTCAGCTGCTTGACCATTTATATATAATTCAACCCGGCAGCTCTGAGCACAAGGGCAGGAACAACCCCAGACAGGGCACCAGTCCATCATAGGGCACACACACACACACACACACAAACACAGACACACAGACTAGGGGCTACTTTAGAGACCCCAATTAACCTAACATGCATGTCTTTGGACTGTGGAAGGAATATAGGAAACAGAACTGGAAAAAACTGTTATATTTATAAATGAAGAATGCTTGCATAAAACTGTATAATATTTTTTTATTATCATTTATCATTATCACATTAATGTGATCAAATATTTTAATTATATGGATTGAAATGGAAATCACAAAGGAATAAAATACTTTGCATATAATATTTTATTTTAAACAGTAAAATTAATGACAACACATTTAGTACAGTACAGCTATGTGCAAATCAGTCAACCTTATCTTTGTATCTTATATAAAATCTGAAACACTTATCGACAATGATAACTAAAGGAGTATTACCATAATATATTCAGCCTTCAAGACTGCGATTTCCTTTTCTGTAAACAGGTGTCACAAGGGTTTGCTTGTACTAGTTTTCTGTCTTTCAGACATGAATTAGATGTATAAAAGACATACTTTTATGTCCTATTATAATTCTTAAGACATAAGCTCCTATTTGAATCACGTCTGATTTTATATGTATTAAATCTAATCAAATTTAAAAATCCAAAAACATTTGCCTTATGTTTCTGATTCATGTTGTGTGGTTGTGAACATTTCTCCACAGTTGTCCCAAAAATCGAGTCTCTCCCATCCTCATTTGTGGTGAAGAAAGGTGGAAATGTATCTCTGCCGTGTATTGCTGAGAGCAATCCATTGTCTGAAGTGCAATGGAGCTTTCAATATCCAAATGAAACCATTGGAATTCTACCGGAAAATCTGACAATTTCAAGAGCCACATCTGATGATGCCAGAGTATATACTTGCACTGCCAAGAATAAAATGGGAAGCGACACAAAAAACGTCTCACTAATGGTAGCAGGTACGTCTGTTATGATTCTTAAACAGATTGACAGCACAGCGTTAATGCAGCTGCTGTTTGGTGTGGCTTAATGGTGAATATTGATCTTTATCAGTTCAAAAATCTTACCAAATGGCTTTGAGGTACAGTGACGTTTGAAAGTTTGTGAACAATATCAAGTTTGATAGTTTTCTTCATACATATGACACAAAACAACATTATATTGTTGCACAGGTCCCAAAGGTAGATAAAGATAACTATATTAAACCAATGGGGGATTGTACATGGTCATTTATTTATTATCCAATATTATACGTGTATATCAATCAGTATGTAAAGATTTGCATTCAGTATCTGGTGTAACCCCCGTGTGTAGCAATTAATGCAACTAAACATTTCTGGTCATTGTTGATTGTGTAAAACATAAATAAAAACAGAATACAATGAGTTGCAAATCCTTTTCAACCTATAATCAAATGAATACACTACAAAGACAAGATATTTAATGTTCAAACAGATAAACTTGATTGTTTCTTGCAAATTTATATCTAAATTTGAAATTGATACCTGCCATCATCTTTGATTTGAACAACACTCAATAAGGGTTTGGTTACTGAGGACACTAATTGTTGAAACTTTGTAGGTGGAATTCTTTCCCATTCTTGCTTGATGTACTTCAGTAGCTCAGCAGTCCGGGGTCTAAAATGTCCCACATTTTCAATGGGAGACAGGTCTGGACTGCAGGCAGGCCAGTGTAATACCTGCACACTTTTACTACAAAGCCACAGTGATGTAACACATGCAGAAGGTGGCTTGGCATTGTCTTGCTGAGATAAACAGGGGCGTCCGTGAAAAAGACATTGCTTGGATGGCATCATATGTTGCTCTAAAACCTGTATGAACATTTCAGCACTTATCCATGCCATGGGCACTAACACACCCCATACCATCAGAGATGCCAGCTTTTGAACTCTGTGCTGAAAACAATCCTGACATTCCTTTTCCTCTTTGGCCCAGAGGACACAATGTGGATGATTTCCAAAAACAATTTGACACTTTTCCACTTTGCATCAGTCCATCTCAGATGAGTTTGGGCCCAGAGAAGCCGGCGGCGTTGCTGTTTTTAATATATGGCTTTTGCGTTGCATGAAAAAGTTTTAACTTGTGGATGGAGCGAACTGTATTCACTAATAACGGTTTTCTGAAGTGTTCTTGAGCCCATGTGACAATATCTGTTACAGAATGATGGACAGAATTATTTTTAATGCAGTGCCGCACAAAGGTCACAGACATTCAATGTTGGTTTTCGGACTTGCGGTTACTTGCAGCGATTTCTCAAGATTCTCTAGATCTTTTGATGACATTAATCTTTTGATGGACTGTAAATGATGAAATACCTAAACACCGTAAAATTGCACGATGAGAAACATTGTTCTTAAACTGTTGGACTTCTTCCTCATGCAGTTGTTCGCAAATTGGTGAACCTCGCCCCATCCTTGCTTATGAACTACTGAGCTTTTCGTGGATGCTCCATTTATACCCAATCATGTTAATGTTTGTTCCAAACAAGCGTTTTTATAACCATTCCTCAAGTTTTCCAGTCTTTTGTTGGCCCTGTCCCAACTTTTTTGGAACGTGATTCCAAATTCCAAATGAGTGAATTTTTGCAAAAAACATTTAAGTTGATCCCTTTGAACATTAAATATAATTATAATTAATATAAATTAATTAATCTAAATATAATCTTGTAATATCTTGTCTTTGTAGTGTATTCAATTGAACATGGGTTAAAAGGGATTTACAAATCATAATATTCTGTTTTTATTTATTTTTTTCAGAACGTCCCAACTTAATTGGAATTGGTGTTGTAGAATAACTTGTGGTTTGGGTGCCTGTCTTGCTTCCTGACCCAGTTCATGGACATATGTCCTGACATTTTCATCGAAATTTACGAGTATAATTCAGAAATCATTGTTCTTTCAATGATTAGAAGCCTGCCTGGCACAGATGTAGCAAAACAGGCCTATGACATGTTACTATGCTTCTCAGATGGGATAAGGTTCTTATTTTGTGTTTCCCATTCTCCAGTCATTATCCTTCTTATTTATACGTATAATTACGTGGATCATCCATCCACAACATTGCCGACAGTCCTCTGACGTATGCATATGATCTTTAGTAACTACAGATGGGCAGCAATGTTGTGTTTGGAAAGCAGGGGCTCTCTCCTTGCAACCCTGCCATTCAAACCACTGTCCAAACCTGATATGAAGATTAAACTTTAATGGATTCCTGTTTTGAAACACAACAGGGAGCCCATTTATACCCGACTGTCATGCCATTTTTTGGTTACACCTGACTTTCATTTCACCTTCACTTCATACTTTTGCCACTTGTGCAAAATTTGACACATTTTTTCAATATAAAATGACGAGGTATAATAATTGTTGATTTATTAATTGAGTTTGGTTTTCTTTACAAATCTTTAGGGTCCATACACCTGATTACGTTTTATGTCACATTTAGGTCAAAATATAGAAACTTCGAAACAATTCGCAAACCACCAAGCACCACTGTATATGTATCCCCTTTTTTAATATATGCTATTTCTTGTTGCATGTCCCTTCTTCTAGACAAGGCATCCATCGTCAGTATTAATCACACGGGGCCAATGATTGAAGGCAGATGGTATGTGTTCCGGTGTGATGTTCCGAATGTGGATCCTGTTCACTTCCTCGCTATAAAATGGTACAAAGGAGACAAGCTCGTCTCAAATACCGGATTTACAGATTTCAACAAGGCAGTATTGAATCAACATGCTACACTCCAGATCTTCTCAAACAGAAATGATGATGGATTTCAGTACAGGTGTGAGGCAGAGCTGAAAGTGAAACTAGATAATCTTCAAAATCCTGTTAGGGTGATGTCAGATCCTCTCATCATCTCTGTTCATTGTGAGTGATTTCTGCTAAAATAATCTATTTTAGAAAAACAAACTTCATACAATTCTAATACAATGCATTTTATCCCAGAGACAATACTGTACTGTAATTTGGGAAAACACCTGGTGTGCATCAGTAGCGTCAGATTCTTAAAAACTACTATTCAAACGTTATTCCATACCTACCAATCTCCTTTTGATTCAAAATGTGCTGCACATTATTTAATGAAACAGGACTAATTACACTACTTTTTTTTTCATTTATAATTCAGTTTTCCAGAATTCAATTATATGTCATATGCTTTAAAAAGCCAAAATTTATAACGAAATTTATTATCATCATACAATAAAACACTTAAATGTTTGGTCGCACTCCATACGATGCCTGAATATGCATGTATGGTGTGCTTTTGGGCGGAAGATGGGTTGGTTGCGTCACATGACACCAACCAGGGGTCCCCCACATTACATATTACATACACATATTACAGTACGTAATAATCCTACATCCACAATATCAGATTGTGCATACTTTCTCTACAGATGCTCCCAAAATCGAGCCACTCAACACTCCGTTATTTGTGGTGAAAGACAGAAACATTTCATTGCACTGCAATGTTCAGAGCAATCCACAGCCTGATGTGTGGTGGACATATCCAAATGGGAACAAAAGGATCAAACAGAGAATTCTGACAATTAATAAGATCACAGATGAGAATGCTGGGCTGTATACGTGCACTGCCAGAAATGAATTAGGGAATGACATAATGACAGTCTTACTGACTCTAGGAGGTAAGTGTGTTGAAATGAATGCTAAAGATGTCAATATATTATGGATAACCATGATTCCATGTTTGATAACAAGGTTAAAAAAGGAACATGCAATATTTTCTGAAGGCCAGTGAATTACACCCACTATCCTGATGATGTTCTTATTTTTCAGTCTGGCATTCCCAGTCAGTAGACAAAAACATCATTATACCTTTATGTAACGTTGTAGAGTGCAAGCTGTAAAGTAAAGTAGATATATTGAGTACCACTTTTTAAGCATAATCATGTAGTAATCTCTATGTTCTCTCTCTTCCTTTTTTAGATAAAGATAACGGCTCTCTAAACTTCTTATACATTGTCATTCCACTGATCGTCTTTATTTTTCTGTTAATTCTACTTGCAATTTTATGCTTTGTCCACAAGAAACGATCAGGAAAGTATAAAATATGTCATAACAATCAAGTCATGATGTCTTTAATGAATAATGGTACAAGTGTAAGTGTACAGGATGACCAAAAACAAGAAGATAGGTAAAGGTACGCTAAGTCATTTTCGGGGCTGTGCATATGTATTGCTTGTATAACCAGAATTGTGAGCTGCATTTGCTTTGGTTGCCCCGTTGTTTGTTTGCATTAAAGTAGAAAAAACTAAATGGCTTCTCATGATACCAGAATATCTTTTGGGATCTGTAAATATTTGGAGATTTGCAGGAAAGGTTTGTGAACACAGCACAATGACCTGAAGTTCTGCGGTAAACACTCATAAAGCCAGATTCAATCATAATGCTAGTCACACAGATAGTCGCGCTTTCATGTGATTGCTAAACGAATTTATTAATCACAGCCGGGACCGCAAAATATATAGAAGTGGGTAGAAATTCCTTTACCTGCAGTTACATGTCTCTGCAGGACAATCAATCAGAGGGAGAGTAGCAATAATCCTGAATTTTATGACTACTCTGGGGTTTTAGAAAGGCTAGGCATAGTTAAAGGCATGGTGTGGTTCATACGAACAAATCTTTCTTGCAAAGAACAGATTCAGAAAGTGGCTTTGTTTAAATGCATCTTAATAAGCTGTTAATAATAACTTGAATTAATAACCAGGATATAAAGCATTCGTGTATACACATTGTTTAGAATAGAATAATGAATTGACAAATTATTATATATTAATAATATTATATTTTACCAGTATTTTCTGGTGGGGTTATAATAAAGAGACTGAGAAATAATATGGTCAACATACAGTACCTTTGCTAAAGCTATTTTTTTTTATCTAAAGCCATGTTAAAAAAAACCAAAAAACAATTTTGCTGAATGCTGAGTGCTGAATGTGTCTGATAAATAAAATTGATGGAAAGAGCTTTCAAAATATTGAACCATTACTTAATCCACTCACTTCTATCTATACTCACTTGGCCAAAATCTTAACTAAAAACTACTGGATATATTATTACCACTGGGTGTTTGAATACTTGAAATTTTAAAGAATTGTAGATATAATGACAAACATTGTTTAAAAATGCATTTACTACAGTCATGCAATCACATTTTTAGTTTAATGCTTGAGCCAAATTGACAGCCCTGTAAGTTACAAATGACTGTAATTTGTATGTAATTTTTATAAATGGACCGTGATTAAATAATTGATTCCAAAACTGTGCACATTGTAGTCTGTATTCAATGAAAACAATGAATCATTCATTTCACAATTAAGTATTATATTTGTTATATTGTTTATCGATCACACAATATGACTTTATCCTTTGCTTCCAATAATGGCTAAATACTGATAGGGGTAATAGCAGGTCAGGAGCCCATCCACGATTGCTTAGTGGTTAAAGCTCTAGGATACTGACTGGAGGGTTGAAAGTAAAACATTCCAGTAAGTTGTCAGGTTGTGAGGCTTTAAGCAGGACCCATATTCCTGATTCTCAAAGTAATCTCAAGTAATCATGAACAAGTCCATTTCACTTCCACTTCCACTCATTCACCTAGGTAGGCCTTTGAGCAGAAATATTTTTGCCAAATGTACTGTGAATTTTGCAAGTAGAATCATGACATGGCCAAATTACCATCAAAAATTCATTAGTAGAACTCTGTAGAACTCATAGTAGAACTGTATGATCAAACTGTGACAGTTCACATTAAAACTGTCAAGCAATTTCCAGTTTTACTATGAAATCTCACAGTACATTTTTCTGGGTTTGGTTAGCAAGGGCTCAAGCGAAAATAAATGCACAATCCCAACTCCAACCAGCAATGCAGCATTCCACTACTAGACTTGATTCATTACTTGAGTCATTTCTTCAGGAAAGTGAAGTTTCTTTCAAATGCAATATAAGAAGTCTCTTCTCCAGTCTCTGTGTCTCATTACGTACGGCATGTGTATGTGTTCATTACCATAAACTCTTAACTTACTATACATGCAATTGTTTTAATTGTGAACATTTGTGAAAATGAAAAGTATCCTAAACCCACTAGTCTGGAGTTGAGATGAAAAATAATAGGAGGTCCAAAGAGGGCGCCCAAGAGCAATGAAATGCTTAGAACCCAAGACAACCTAACCCTCCCTGTTGCTGATTAGATGCTGAATTGTGCAAAAGGAAAAAAAAATCTTTATTGCAGCTTGTTTACTTGACAAACTGCCGAAATGATACATGTACAGTATATCCATCCATCCATTATGTTCCGCTTAATCAACACGGGGTCCTGGGCCAGCAGGTGCCCACCCGGCAACTCCAGGTGCGAGGGCAGGAACAACCCTAGATGAAGAGCCAATCCAACGTAGGGCACACACACAGTCACACTCTAAGGACCACTATAGCGGCACCAATTAACCTAACATGCTTGTCTTTGAACTGTGGGAGGAAACCCGGAGTAAACCCACACATATACGGGTAGGGCATGCAGACTCCACCCAGAAAGGACCCAGGCCGCTCCAGCACGCTACCTTCTTGCTGTGAGGCTGTGTGCTACCCACCGAGTCACCGTGCTGCCCCATGTACACTATAATACAATTTTATGCAGTTTATCGTTCTAAGTGCCTGCACCTAGGGTCCAATATAGAGAAGCCTACCAACCTATTGACATGGTTTGGGGAGATGAGAGGAATTAAAATTACCGCTAGAAGATGTGGAGTTGAGGAGAACATACCAAAACTACACAGGCAATAACCAGAGTGTAGATTTAAATAAACTAGAATAAAATGCAAATCTACAAATCTAGAAGTTAAAAATAAAAAATAGAAAATGCAGGCACTGCTGGCAAATACAAACAGAACAGCATAAAATCAGATAATCTATATAGAAACTATCATAATAAAATACTATACAAATATGTACAAATGAAGAAACTATGACAAATGTGTAGAACCTAATAACAAGAAACACAAAAAAGAAGGTTTTACCTGCAAACACAACAGAAATAAAACAGCATAAAAAGTAGACATAAATAAACGCTAAATCGAAACGAACCAAATTAAAACAAAAATAACAATAATTCACTTTATAACATAAACCAACAAATAAATATACACATTTATTAATAACTGAAAGGAATATAAATGAATCGAATAAAAACCGAATACATTATGTAAAACTCACGGAAAAACAAAAAATGTAAAAAGAAAACCCTTGGCCCAGCATCCTTACTACAGGCCTAACGTTTTAGCAAGACACAAGGGCATATTCCAAATACCGCAATGACTTCTCTCTGTGAGTAATTAAATAGCGTGAGAGTATGCTCTACCTAGTGCACTTTGAGTATATTAGATTGCGATTCGGAACGCATCCTTGGAAATTTGCCCCTGCTCCTTTAAGAATCAGGATTTGGGAGTGACGCGGATACGAAAAGCCTGTTGATCCTTTTTGGGTTTTTTTGTAGCGAAAATTATTCGCCCAACGGAAAGTAACTCAGCCAATTCAGCCCCTGCTTTTGTCATGTATAACGTTAAATGACAAATCTAAGAGGACGGTTTTATTATTTATGCCTTTTTATCCTTTTTCGGCGCTTAAGGCGGGATAAGTTTTCAGTCTAAGAAGAGTAATTTGGGACGAGCTGAACACAGGAGACATGGACTGGGGAACAGATCTCTGGGTGAGTTTAGTATCCTAAAACTTACAAACGGGGTTTATCTAACAACGCGGTAACCGTTCCCGCTTTTCGAATGTTATTTAATTTAGGGGCATTTTCAGTATTATTTAAGCTCTCGTTTGAACGGGACAATAGTGCCGTTTCCCCTGAAGCACACGGTTCTATTTTACCAGGGAGCGGGGACTGAATTTCGTTTCTGCGGCATAACATTATCATCATTTACTCAAAATAACGCAATTATTGTCGATGTTTCGTTACTATAACTGGTACTTAACTTGACCAGGTTCAAGTCTTGTTCTAGCCCTAGGGCTAAATGGGCTAACCTCAGGATGCGCTAACATCCGAGTTTTGTAAACACATTTAATATAGGCTAGTACGTTTGTTTACCTCAGGTGTTGCAAGCCACTTCTATTTAACCACGTAAATCATGTATGTATGGATTTTCTGTAATATCGTGTCGTGTGGGGATGTTTTGGAGAAGCTTGAGTTTTTAATTATTTGTTAACTTAATTTTCTGTTTAGGTATCTCAATAGTTCGATTGCTAATCGATCTGTCTGTCTATATTATGTGGATATTTCACAAAGGGTCTGTCTACAAATCTGCCGAATTATCCATCTGTTTACTCTTTACCTGTCTATATTGGTCCATTTTTAATAGCAGCCTCCTACAATGGCTTGGTGTCCAATCTGGGGTTGTTCCTGCCCTTGCGCCCAGTCTTGCTGGGTGGGCATCGGCTGGATTAAGCGGAAGTTAATGAAAGAATGAATGAATGAATTAATTGATACATGGATTGCAATAAACCAGTGCAGGGTGCAGACTTTATGGTTCTACTGTGCCTATTCCTGGAAAAGTCAGAATGATGCCATGAGTCCATCGCAGGTCAGGGTAGGGGTTTGCTGTTGCAATTCCCCAAACTAGCAGTCTCCCTCAGACACAACCAATTACATCTCAGGTGGAAAGACACAGCTAATTGTACAGATTCCGTTTAATCCCAGTCTAATTTTTATGGAACACATCCATCAGATTGGTGGAAGTCAATTACAATAACCCAGTTAAATCCAAAAAGCTGCTCAGAAAGTTCACACTTAGTAATGCAAATCGATCACATGGTAACGTGTGTACTACAACGTAACCCTGTGTGTTAACATTCACACTCCACCTGGGATTATTGAATTGGATATTGCATGGCTGTTTGATCACCAGCAATTGTAGTTTCTGGACTTGTTTTTCTTTATGTAAGTTGAAAGAGGGTGCAAAATGTCCCCGTTCAAATGTCTGCATTATGGAAATGGAGCGTTAGCAGTGGGTGGGTAGCTTCTGACCCTGTTATGCTGTTCCCTAGGGCCTCTGTCCTCTGTTCCCTTGTTGTCATCTGGCCTACACTGGCAACCTAATTAGTTTTGCCCTGATTTCTGTAGCTCATCATCCAGTCCATATTTCCAGTGCTTATATCTGGAGTTGCAATGCAGATTCAAGTCTGGTTGTTTTGTGAGTTTGGGAATGTTGTATTAGTGAGGTTTTGTCGTAATTAACAAATTACCCATACAGTAATTTGAAAAAGTATGAATTGTTTTGCCCAGTATACAGCGACGCTCCATTTTGTGATGGCCCAAACCTGCAATATTTTGACATCCATCCATTATCTTTCGCCTAATCCACATCGGGACAACCGGTGCCCACCCCGCAACTATGGCCGCAAGGGCAGGAACAACCCTAGGTGGGGCTCCAATCCATTTTAGGGCACGCAGAAAGGACCCAGGCCACGCCACCCTGGCATTGAACCCGGGACCTTCTTGCTCTGAGGCAGCAGCAATATTTCGACTTTCATTTGGCAGCAGATGACGTAATTGTAGTGAGACAGATGGGGTAATGTAGTGAGGAAAAGCAGCGACCGAACAATAGTTTTTGCTTTTCACTTGCAGTAAGATTAATCAGTAAATTACATGAAATATGAAATCCTTTATCATAAAAGAAGCTTTATATTAATGACTTTGCTCATCTGTAGATTAATGTAAGTGTTTTAAGCATGTGTCAGTTATGACTTTGATACTCTTCAGCACTCTGCAGTGCATGATCTATGGAGTCACTTGATGGGAGTGCTGAATGCTGGGAAGTGTAGTGAGCAAAAAGCTTTTATCATGTATATGTATGTTTGTCCGAATGTATCCCCAGCAAAAATTGTGGAGGGCCTGTGTTGCAAATACAAAAATCCCTGAATCATAATAACCATTTCAGGGCTATGCAAATTTCTGTCCAGCTAAAGGAGACTTTGCGTACCTGCCCCCATAGTGTGTGTGTTTTTGTCCCAACTCTGACCAACGCAGGGGCTCCAAAATGTATTTAGTTCTGAAAAATTATGTTAACATCTTCATAAGGTGATTGCCTCACAGTTGTCAGTCTGGGCAGTACATACAAAAAACTGACATGAGAAGCTACTGTATGCGTTATTCCTAAAATACCTAAAATGTATTAGCGCTTCTTTAATCAAATAGGCTTGAGAAGAATGCCGTCCCTTTCACTTAGACAGCAATGATATCTTGTTCTGCCAAGTATGTGCATGTTTCTTATATGCACCACGAAGGCTTAAGTGACTGAACTACAGAATAGTCTTAAGCAGGAACTGCAACTAAAAGGAGTGAATTATAGGGTGTTCGTGAAGGGTGTATATTGTGTTTGGAAAGTCTTGATTGAAATATTAAAAACTAGCTGTATGCCCTAATCAACATAAGCAGTTAATGCTGAGACCTCCTGAGGTCTCTGATGCAGGATTCCCGAGATTCATGGAAAGAACGAACAAAAAATAGGAAATGTCAGGAACTTTGGGAAATGTCATCCCTTTGTCGTGTCATACCTTTATATTATATCTTGCAATTTGAATACCTTAGTAATGAACTACTAAATTTAATAAACCCATAGCATGGAACATTTTGGTACTATGTAACATTGTCTGCAATGTGGAGTATTGTGGAACAGGTAGAATTGTGGAACACATGACCAGCACATTGCTTTCATTAATTCAGAATTCTGTTCATGTACATAACAGAACACTGCTCATCAACTTCTGTATTTATTGGGTGCTGACACATATCGATGATGAGGAAGTGTTAGTTTTTGTATTATTTTTAGTGCGTCTCTAGTCTTAATCGCAAAGTTGCAAGCTTGTGCTAGTGTCCTAACGATTTAAGGACAATACCGAAAGTAGATAAAAAATTGATAAAACATGGAAATAGGGGAAAACCTAACATTTCATAGGGCCATACTATTTCAAAAATTGTCATTCCAAGGGACAGAGAAGAGCAGAAAAGAGCTATTCCTGCTTTTGAAAGGCCTGGCTGCGTCTCAAGCCAGCGCTATGTTAAACAGTATGGTTAAAATAGTCCGGACAGAACTGCAGTGCTAATTTAACACAGATTTTCCTGATTGTAAATGTGAATCATCTTTAAGCTATGTATACACTTCAACGGGATTCTTTGTTGCTGACCATTCACTCCTAGTTCTTGTTCTTGATTTAGTATTCATATCCTTCTTTACTTTTCTTTCATGCTCTCAGTTTCTGTTTCCCATAGTCATGTTGCAGTTCACACTACATGATTGACTGAAATGATCAGAGACCTCAACACCCCTACAATTACCCTAGATCCAACGAGTACATGCTGAATAGCTGCAAAGAAATGACGGTTTTGTCACTGCTACAGAAGTTTAGCATTGATTATGAAATCTGAAAATCATATAAGATTTTCCTGTTAATTCATATCACAATTAATTGAACATCACCTCGATTGCAATTAATAAACGTTTTTTTTAGTTAACTGGCACGGTTTGGACTGTAAATATGCTCAATTATTAAAACCGGTATTTTTTTATGAAACATTGCAAATCATTGTGATTTAAAAATAACTGAAGAAAACACGCAGATGAACTATTTGTGGTTGTTTATTGAATATTTCAGCCAATTGCAATCATGCAATATGTTCTTTCTTAACATCCTTTAAAATCATTTTCATTTTGTGTTGTACTTAAGAGAATAAAAAGTGTTAAAGTATTAACAAAACTAAAGCAAAAACTTGAATGCCGTTTTCTGAACTAGTTGCTGGCGTTTGCTTGATCTGCTGTAAAGACTTGATGCTCCAAGAAAGCTACAATCGATTCATCTTTAATAGTATGGTCATTAAGCACCCATATATGTGGAAAATGTGAAATTGTTACAAAACTCAGAATGCAATTTTGTCGCAGGCTGATATAGAAATTATTACAGTTGTGGTCCGATTAGACACTGGGTCTCAAAAGCTACTTTTGGGTAATGTATGTCTTGGAAATTGTTGATTTCTAGATAAATGAACCCCTTGCTTTGGGTGGGTGAGCGTTACCCTGCTGAAAAATGCCTTTAATATCATTCTTATTGTGTGCTGCTACACAAACTGAATTTATCTGCCACTGGCACAGAGCAGCGAAGCAATTGGCCAACTTTTGGGTTAACATTTGTTGTTAACATTGTTAATATTTTCCCCCTCATTTGATTAAAAAGTGAACGTGCTATATTTCACCATTTTCAGTGATCCAGTTTTAGTGCATCTTAAGTTGATATGTTACTTTGATCCACTTATAAAGCACACATCAAAATATCTCCATGAGATTAAATGTAGCCATAGGTAGACAGTCAATATTGTGTTTACAGCGTTATTAAAGCAATATATTATTAGCTTATTATTTATAACGAAACATGATCGTGGAATTATATTGCCCATCAGCATCTTGATAATGTAACACTGCAAATGAATGAGAGAGACGTGTGATAGGCGAGACAGATAAATGAGTTTAAATTGCGTTACTGATTCTAATGAAGCTTATACAAATAACATAAAAATAATACCTCTAACTTGTTGATTAATTGTCATAATTAAAAAACAAATACCTGACTTTGACCAGGATTCCTTTGCCACTTTGATTTAATACATCACAAGTCATATTGCAGCGTGTGGAGGAAGGAGGAGCATGGGCTATTTTTATCCATGTTCCAGTACTTTGCATCAAGTTCTGTCTTTGGTGGAGCAAGTCTGCTGAGTGAGTCTAATGAGTCACAGTGTTGTGAATGAACCAAGACAAAGAATGCAGATCTGAAAGAATGAGATGGGGTGCTGTGAACACCTTTTGTTTAATTTGAGTCATCGCCAAGCAATGTCCAGCTTTTGGTGTCTCGTTTAGACATTAATTGCCATTGGCTTAACGATGCTGTGGTATGTGCCCACTGCTATCCTGTTAATCCATTTGCTGTTTTGGCAGCTTTTTGGCTTGATTTTAACCTGCTTTGTTATGTAGTGTGTGTGTGTGTGTGTGTGTGTGTGTGTGTGTGTGTGTGTGTGTGTGTGTGTGTGTGTGTGTGTGTGTGTG